>CM068386.1:7069908-7373208 GCA_034770075.1 Aralia elata
CTACCAGTTTAACATGGGATGCTTAGAATTGTTTTAAATTGAAACAGTTATCCAACATCAGCAAGTCAATTTCTGCTTTTTAAGATGAAAAGAATAATTTTGCTTATTCTCGGTTTATAAAACATTATTTACAAAAATATTAATGTTTTATAAACATTATTTATAATGTTTTTAGGACCCAATACTACTTTCCTTTTTATATACCATAATTTGCAAATTTTGGATAAAGGCCATATCCTCCTGCAAACAGTTTCCAGTTGCTTTTACCACTAATTGCAAGGAAATAAGGTTTCCCTATTTCCCAAATGGAAGAAAGAAGTGGCACGACAAGGTGAATGCATCACACATGAAACTTTGACACTGCAATCATTCACATGAATATAAAAGAGGAAGGGGGGGCAGTAGAATAAGAAAAACAAATGGTAAGATCATGTGAATAGTCAGCATAACATGTTCCAAATAATCTAAAACTGCTAGCACAAAAAATTGAGAAAAACTAGCAGGGTAAAGAGGATGTGTATTTCTCCGCGACGATGTGGGGGTAGTTGTGGAGGTGCTGATGGGTTATTCCTGTCGACATTTAATGGGCTGCTGCTAGGAGATCAACAAGGGGGGAGGGGGGGGGCTCCTTGGAAACTGTTTAGAGGAGGCTCCTTTCAAGGTCGCCGAGAATAGCTTCTTAGGGAATGAGTCTTACAGTTAATATCCACAGAGGAGACAAGTTATTGTATCAATTATGTTGAGATGATGCTTTTAAGAGTTAAGGAAGAGTTCTCTAGGCCTTTTGCATTTTTTGGATTTTTTTGATGACTTCCTGTCAAGGTAGTTTTTGTAGCCCTTGGCAGGAAGTGAATAGATTTTCTGATAACTATGTTGCTTCCAGGAGTATATAGAGCTACTTCATCCTCCAGAACTCAATATATAATTTACGTACCTAATTCTTCCTTCAATTTTCTTTTATGATAATTGCTCAGGAATATCAAACCATCATAAAGAGGACGTGGCACCTGAGATCCAAATAGTGGAGTCAGCAACGTGCAACAAAAACGATGTCATAGAATCAACTTAATAATTCTACAATTAAAGGAGCAATCAACCTACAGAATCATCTATCAAATCATCAGGTTTCCCAAATTCCTTCCAGTGAATTTTCAAATACTCAATCAGCTTAGGAACATCCTGTCGGCGGAAGACATCCCAAAAAGCTCCTGGACAACTCTTTTCACATGTGTCCCCACTAGCTCCATTCAAGTCTTCACATGTAACGGTTTTCTCTTCAGCCATAGAAGTAGCAATATCATCCATTCTCTCGTCCTTAGTTGAATCTAAACTGCCTTCATGTTCATCTTGTTTTTCATGTTTCCCAACTGATAATTTGGGTGATGTATCATCGTTTAAACTGACTTGTTGATCTTTTGGCAATTTATGTGCCTCAGATTCCTCGAAGACATTTTGTATCTTCTCAATCTTTGATTTTTGCCACCCTTTTATCTTCACTTCACATGTATGCACCAGTAGGTATACCTGACAATTATTCAGGAAGTGCTAACAGAAATCATTATCACATAGCAAAAGCCAGCTTTGAATCAATAAGACAAAAAATAAACAGATGAACATTCCTAAGAGCACTTTGGTGCAATGAAAATATTCAAGGGTTGAATTCCAACAAGTTGACAAATTAAACCAGGTTAACACTTGAAAGAAGTAAACAAAAACTTAACAATCCCAATGACCCAATAAGACTTTTTGACCAATTCAAGAACATAAATGATGATATCCTATAATGTACTACAAAAACTCAGCTCCTTAAATTGTATACTTTGTTAGTCACTGCGCATTGAAATCATATACGAAAGTATAACTATTACCTGTATAATTTATATAGTTAAATATTCGATATCATAAGTTGGTTTATGGGAAAATAAATACGTATTTAGCAAAAATAAAAAAAAATTAAAAAATAAAAAAATTTAAATACGTGCTAGACACTTCACATAGAAATTACATATATTTTCCAGAAAAGAAAGATATGAGACACCATTCCTCCTTTAATTGCCTTTTCCAATTTCCAAGAGACTGAAGAGAGACAATAGACAAACATAATTGAACCAAACTTACGATAAAAAAAAAACAGTTGTTACACAATAGCGCATAATAGTTACAGGAGGACAACACTTAAAAAATATGGGAGCACGCTGAGAGTGGACTACAAGGAGCTCACCATATCACGCATATTGAAACGGAGATTGTTCACTGAATCACCTCGACCAAGTTCCTCATGTGTCCCATATGATATGAAAACTTTAGGCCCTACATCATTCTGCAATGAATAATGCGGCAGTTTTGCAGCGACATTTAGGAGACCCCACTTGGAATGGATATACTCGAGCAAAGGCAGTTTGCTGATAATTTCAGGTCTTTGGTTCAGTAAGAACTCTTCAAAAGCACTGGGAGAAGGCCAATTCTTTAACTTTAACATCTCCGGCCAACCATTTTCATGGTTTCGACCCTCATAGTATCCTTTGATGAACTGACCAAGTTCAATATCAATCTGGAATCACATCATGAAGTAAAACATAATCAGAGAAATAAGATTATAATAAACAGGAAAACATATGCTTGAAAAAGGAAACTTGAGAGGTAGTAGATGAACCCTATACAGAATATAAACAGACCCAAAACAGTATTATCTACCATATGTTCTGGGAGCTCAGATTTGTTGAAACCTACCTCAGACCACTCTAAGCAATCTAGAGCCTTCACATTTCTGTTATCATCTTTCATCTTCTCTTCTACAGTCTCTCGAATTCCTCTCCATATAACCATTGGATCCCAGTTCGACATTGATGAGATATCCATAACCTCCTTTACAATAACAGGCTCACCCTTGATCCAGTGCTTTCTGAAGTCCCCAATCCCTTCTGCTCTAATATCTTCAGAAGATGGACAGTACAAATAGTTATCATCGCCATCTTCTCGATGTGCAAATTGGCAAAGTTTGAAGTTAAACCCAGTCTTCTGTGGACTAACAGCATCATATACCTTACATCCATTAACCATTTCCTCAACATTTTTAACTAATTTTGCAACCCAATTCATCTTAAAGATGCGTTTTAGAGTAAGAGATGAGCAACCACAGCCTCCATAGTCCTTTGGGGGGCACGGAATACTGCCATCTCTATTGGCTCTCCAACCTGAAAACTTATCCAACAGTTTAAGTTTGGAAGGTTTCACTTGATCTGATATGGTTTCTTTCTCATCATTTCTCCCAGTAATATCACATTCCACCTTTACTTTGGCATCAGGTGTGGATACAACTCTTAGATCTTGGCAGCAGTGAAGGCATATATCATATGAGCAATTCATGCAGTGCCAATGATAATCAATAATAGGTATCCTACAGAGATCGCTGCAATAGAAACATCAAGATAAACTAAATGTCATTTGCGCACAAGACACTCCAGAATCGTCTAATTCATTAAATTTGACTAGAAGTAGACCATGGATGTACTTTTCAGTTTTCAACTTCCACAAATACAAACAAGGGAAATACCAATTACTTTAATAAAATGATTGTGAAAAAACATTATCTTATAAGTAAATTCCATGTGCTGGTAGCTCGTAAAGAATAAATCACTTTAATATATACATCTAGAAACTTAATAGTTGTTGACAGTACCAGCACATCTGCTCATCTGCATTCAATTTCATCCTGGCGAGATCTATTTCGTTTCCTGGAGACAAGTGATAAGATAGTCAAGTCATGGTAGGTAACATATAAAACTAACACTCCAATGCGCAATCAGAACATCAGAAGCCTTTCACCTCTAAGCCTTCTTTCAAGTTCCACCTCAGAACACTGCTCACGGTGTATCCGCTTAACTACAGGAAGCACCGAAGATAAGAGACAATATAGATACTCCAACTTCTCTTTGACAGGTATCTCGCGTATCTTCACCTGTAACTTAGAACAGTTATGATCATCTTACAGATTGTGACAAAAACTTATAAAACGAATTAAATTTGTATATTCAAAGTTTAATATATCTAACACAACCATTAGTAACTACATATATACCTTGATTAAATTATCGCTCTTTAAGCAAGCCTTGCAATTACAAGTACCACGACATGCAGGACAAACACTCTGGATCTCTTCCAAAGGGATATCAGAATACCTAATAGATGGAGAAGACAATGTCACCAAGATGTAGCATGGAAGTATGTTCTATTCCAGATAATAGTATATCTCACCAAGTAGAGATGCAACTGTCACAGTATCCTCTCCTATCACATTTGAGGCACCAGACAACTTCTCTGCCATTCTGCCGGCACTGATGGCAAGTTTGCCCACCAGTATCATCAGAAGAATCTGAGGTTCCATCAGAGGACTCCTGAAAAGAGAAGTGCTCATTTAGGCAAGGAGAAATACTGATTATTTAGAGGAAAATATCCCAGAATGCTGGCATGCCAATTTTTAGGAACACCAATAGATTTAAAGTATAAATGAAAATGCAATCTGATAACTAATTGTCATCCTTCCATAGGAAATTCCAAGTCCAACCAATGTATGGGGTGCTTGGAGGATACTACCGCTGGCAGTCAAGCTGGGCAGTCAAGCCAGGCGGTGAGCTCAGCTAGACTATCACACCATAATTCTAACCTAATTTTGCAGAAACTGACTGCTCATCCGTAGAATCAAACCATATTTTTTTCTATCTTAATCTTGAATTATAAAGTTAACACAAGTTTCATGATTTTTATATAATTATATATGTTTACTTGATCACAAATTTTTAAAGCCCGCATATGGTTCCCATTTAGAGCATTGTCAATTAACAGTCTCCCAATGATCTTCCCCATATTTCCTTTGGATTGTTAACATCAATTTGGTAAGTGCGCATTTCATACTTGGGTTGGGATTGGGGGAAAGAACAGAGATCAGGCTAGGAAAGTCTCACTGAATTCTAAGCGCATCAAGCTAGTAAATCTGGAAATAGAAATGACTACACAATACTTATCTCATTTTCACATAGGAACATGGAGATAAGCTAATGTAAAGTTGTCTCTAAGGGGATCCAGCAATTTGATTATGTGGTAGAAAGTACATGGAAAGCTTCCAGTGAAGATTCCCCCATAAAATCAAAAGAGACATGCATCCTACCCCTAACAAGCACAAGGTTAGAAACAAGAACAGAAACCTAAAGAATGGAATGAGATCATTTTTCTGTAAGTAGACATATAGTCCTTTGCTTAGAAGCACACAACTATCACTTCTTTTCTTCCCCCTTCCCTATCCACTATCACTACTGATATAAACTTTCGTGAAAAAATATTTACCGTAGTGATGAGGACATCCTTAGCTCACAAGCCCTTGACAAAACACAAGTGGATCCATTGCATATGCCACTTGGACCCATTACGAGAACACGAGCTAAACGCTTCAAAGAAGGACTTAACGGGATGATTCATAAATTATGGATCGAGGTTGGATCGAGCATAGAGGTTATAGAGACGGGTTACAAGCACGCGAAGTTCATAAACACATTGGAAGCAAGCATACCCGAACCGACACAAAAAAATCAGCATTTCCGCACTTTTGGACTAGTTTGACATCAGTTCATATTTTGGCCATAACTTGAGTTTCCAAACTCCAAATAAGGTGATTCAAAAGCCTAAATTTGCCTACACTTCTAGGGCTACAACTTTCATGCTTTGCCCAAGTCCAAATTTGGTGGTTTTCAAATGCAAAAAATAGCTTGCAATGTGCTGATCATTAGTTGTCAGATTTGGACTTTTTAGCACATCACATGGACATGTTTTTGGGGTGATAAACTCTTTGGATGGCTGATGCATGTGATGTGATTAGTTGTTAGATCTTGACTTATGGTGATGGGTTAGCACACCATGAGTTCCTATAAATACCAAGTGATGCTAGGCTTGTACAAACCAACTTCATACCAATTTCCAGCATTATCAATATTATTGTGAGTTTGTTTCTCTACTTGTGGTTCTTTGAGAATTCCTAAGTGTTCCTTAGTTCTTCTTTGAGATTCATAATTGACTTATCATACAACCAATCATAGTTGTGTGTGGCGTCTTCTACCGCATCAATCGTCGATTGTACCGAGGTTACCGCTTCAATATAAGCGAGGGGTCGAGGTGTCGTTGGTGTTCACCCTACGCAAATTTCCTAAGCAAGCAATTGTACCAAGATTACCGTCTACATATAGGCGAGGGGTTAAGGTGTTGCAAGCTATCCATCCTATCAACTTGTTAGAAACGATCCGGGCGACGACCACCTCACGCAAGCGTGCCGTGGAGTCTATCATTTGGTATCAGAGCTAAGTTTCCTATCAAGTTACTTATCTTTACTTTTATTGTTGGATCATAGTAAAAAAAAAAAAAAAAAAAAAAAAAAACTGCAAAAAAAAAAAAAAAAAAAAAAAAAAAAAAAAAAAAAAAAATTGCAGAAAATTATTATTGTTGATTGCTATTATTGGGATTTCATTTGCAAATAATTATATTTGACGATTGTGAAGTCTTGTTAGTATTTCGAGAGTCATACTTTCTATATTGTATCTTGATAAGTTCTTATTGGATTGTAATTGGAAAATTGAGGTAATATTTGTGTGAATTCAAAAAGAACCTATTAGAGAGAACTACGAGCGGAAAAAGGCAAGAGTAGTGAGATTACTAGAGGGTAAAAGCCATTTGTGTGATACACGAGCGTTTCATATTTGTGTAATACATTGTGTGAACGAAACACGTAAGGGAGTGGTGAGGAACTTGTTTTCTACTAACCTTTGTTTTGCAGAAAATATGTCTAACACAAGAGATAAGACAATTGAAAATGAACCTTCTACATCAAATTTTGACCCAAAACTCATGATGGAGGCAATGATGAAAGAATTTTCCCGACAGTTAGGAATGGCTATGGAGCAGGTACATGATCGTATCGATCAGTTGAGTGACACTCGAGGGGAACAAACTCAAATCCTTCCGGGTGGACGTCCGAAAGGAAAAGCTCAACAAAAGGAAGCTAGACTAGAGGAGACAAATTACTATGATGAAAGGTTTAGCGAGGAAGAGGATCGAGAAACTGGCCTTATCCCTAGAAGACATTTTGCAAGGGATAGAGGCGGCCGAAATCGAGAGGACAACAACCTCGATAGCATCAAAATGAAAATTCCCCCATTCCAAGGCAGGAGTGATCCCGAGGCATACTTAGAGTGGGAGAAGAAAATGGAGTGGATATTTGATTGTCACAACTACTCGGATCTCAAGAAGGTTAGAATTGCAGCTACCGAATTTTCAGATTATGCCGTTACTTGGTGGGATCAATTGATGACCAGCCGAAGGAGGTGCAGAGAACGTCCAATAGAGACTTGGGCAGAAATGAAAGCTATGATGAAAAAGAGGTTTGTACCAAGCCACTATTATCGAGATCTGTTTCGAAATTTACAAAACTTGAAACAGGGAAATAAGAGTGTGGAGGACTACTTCAAGGAAATGGAGATGTTAATGTCTAGGGCTGAAATCGACGAGGATAATGAGGCCACCATGGCCCGATTTTCAGCAGGGTTAAATTGGGATATTGCAGATTTGGTGGAGCGTCAACATTATGTGGTATTGGAAGACATGGTGCACATGGCTATCAAAATAGAGAAGCAACTTAAGAGGAGAGGTGGCCAGCGAATAAAAACACTACCACAGGTTCATCATGGAAATCCAATAATGTGAAGCGTGAGGAAAAGCCAACTGTTTTCAAACCAAAGCCAGAAATCAAGCAAGGAGCGGCTAATCAAGTGGTTGCAAGGTAAAACTAATACACCTTCTACTAGTCGTAATCGAGATATTGTATGCTTTAAATGTCAAGGCAGGGGACATATTGCAAATCAATGCCCAAATCAAAGAACTATGTTATTGCTTGATAATGGGGATTTGGAGACCGAGGAAGAAAGATAGTGACAATGACTCTATGCCACCGTTGGAGGAAGATAGAGAGGTTGCTATGCATGGCGAAGTGTTAGTTACACGGAGAATGCTTAGTACACAGGTAAAGGAAGAAAGCAGCGAGCAAAGAGAGAATCTATTTCATACTAGATGCATGGTAAATGGTAAGATCTGTTGTGTTTGTAATTGATGGTGGGAGCTGTACAAATGTGGCAAGCATCACTATGGTGGAGAAATTGGGACTTACAACATCCAAACATCCCCATCCATACCGATTGCAGTGGCTCAATGACAGCGGCGACATCAAAGTTTACCAAGCAAGTATCAGTGCCATTTACAATTGGGAAATATGTCGATGAGATTCTATGTGATGTAGTTCCTATGCAGGCAGGTCACTTACTACTTGGGAGACCTTGGCAGTTCGATCGGCGAGTAAAGCATGATGGTTTTACTAATGAGTATTCTTTTGTTCACAATCAAAGAAAAGTTACCTTGTGTCCTATGTCACCAAAACAGGTGCATGAGGATCAAATGCACTTACAGAGAGATCATGAGAAAAAAAACAAAAGAGAGAGAGAAAAAAAAAGGTGAAGAGAGAAAAACAAACATTTTTGCAAAAAGGAGTGATTGTGAGGCGAGCTTTGGATTCTAAAAAGCCAATGATTATACTTCGGTATAAGGAGGCACTTTTAAATACTAACACTAATAGATCTTCTTTGCCTAGTGTTGTTTCTTTCTGCTCTTCTACAGGATTATCAAGATGTATTTCCCGAGGAACTTCCACAGGGATTACCACCCATTCGAGGAATTGAGCATCAAATTGATTTCGTCCCTGGCGCGACCATCCCAAACCGTCCGGCATACCGAAGCAATCCCGAGGAAACAAAAGAATTGCAAAGGCAAGTTGACGAGCTAATGGACAAGGGGTTCGTGAGGGAAAGCATGAGTCCATGTGCGGTTCCAGTTATCTTAGTACCTAAAAAGGATGGGAAGTGGCGTATGTGCATTGATTGTCGAGCGGTAAATAACATCACGGTAAAATATCGACATCCCATTCCGAGGTTAGATGATATGTTAGATGAATTGCATGGATCTTATGTGTTTTCTAAAATTGATTTGAAAAGTGGTTATCATCAGATTAGAATGCATGAGGGAGATGAATGGAAAACTGCTTTTAAAACAAAATATGGGTTATATGAGTGGTTAGTTTTACCTTTTGGTTTAACTAATGCTCCTAGCACGTTCATGAGATTAATGAACCATGTTTTGCGTCCCTTCATTGGGAAATTTGTAGTTGTCTACTTTGATGATATTTTGATCTACAGCAAGGATTTAGTTGAGCATGCATTGCATATAAAATCTGTCCTAGATGTGCTTCGAAAAGAAAAATTGTATGCTAATATGGACAAATGCACATTTTGTACGGATCGAGTTGTGTTTCTTTGGCTTTGTTGTCAGTGCACAGGGAGTACAGGTTGACGATGAGAAGATACGAGCAATCCGAGAATGGCCAACTCCTACGAATGTCAGTCAAGTTCGTAGTTTTCATGGGCTCGCAAGTTTCTATAGGCGGTTTGTAAGAAATTTCAGCGAAGTCACAGCACCACTCACCGAAGTAATCAAAAAAAGTGTAGGATTCAAGTGGGGTGATGCACAAGAAAAGGCGTTTCAATTGATTAAAGAAAAATTAACTAACGCTCCTTTACTTGTATTGCCTAATTTTCACTAAAACCTTTGAAATTGAATGTGATGCTTCAGGTTTAGGCATTGGAGCTGTGTTGATGCAAGAAGGAAAGCCAGTGGCATATTTCAGTGAAAAATTGAGTGGAGCAGCTTTGAACTATCCTACCTATGACAAGGAGTTATATGCCTTAGTTCGATCATTAGAGACTTGGCAACATTACCTGTGGCCTAAGGAATTTGTGATTCACACGGATCATGAATCATTGAAATATTTGAAAGGCCAACACAAGTTGAACAAGAGACATGCACGATGGATGGAGTTCATCGAGACATTTCCATACGTCATTCGCTATAAGCAAGGTAAGGAAAATGTCGTGGCCGATGCTCTTTCGCGAAGATATGTGTTGTTAAATACTCTTGACACAAAATTACTTGGTTTTGAACAAATCAAAGAATTATATGATAATGACCATGATTTCTGTGAAGAGTTTAAAAATTGTGGAAAGAATGTTGTAGGTAAATACTTCAAGATGGATGGATTCTTGTTTCGTGAGAATCGATTATGTATACCTGCATGTTCTTTGCGTGAGTTATTGGTTCGAGAGTCACATGGAGGTGGTTTGATGGGGACATTTTGGTGTTGATAAGACCTTATCTGTGATAAAAGAACATTTTCTATTGGCCCCATATGAAACGAGATGTGGAAAGAATTTGTGATAGATGCATTACATGTCGTCAGGCTAAAATCTCGTGTTCAACCCCATGGGTTATACACACCATTGCCTATTTCAAGTGAACCTTGGATTGATTTGTCTATGGACTTTGTGTTAGGTTTACCTAGATCTAAGCATGGTCATGATTCTATATTTGTGGTCGTGGATAGATTTTCAAAAATGGCACATTTTATCCCATGCCACAAAGCTGATGATGCATCCCATGTTTGCTGATTTATTCTTTAGAGACATTGTACGTTTTGCATGGCATGCCCCGAACAATTGTTTCGGATAGAGATGCTAAGTTCTTAAGCTATTTTTTGGAAAACTTTGTGGTGGTAAACTAGGAACTAAACTGCTGTTTTCAACTACTTGTCATCCACAAACTGACGGCCAAACGGAAGTAGTTAATAGAACTCTATCTGCTTTATTGAGGGCTATCATTAAAAAGAATATTAAGCTTTGGGAAGAGTGTCTACCACATGTTGAGTTTGCTTATAATAGGTCTGTTCACCTCTGCTACTAAATTCTCACCTTTTTGAAATTGTGTATGGCTTTAATCCTTTAAACACCCTTGGATTTGTCACCATTACCTGTTTCCGAGTATACTAACATAGATGGCAAAAACAAAGCTGATTTTGTTAAGCAGATACATGAGAAGACAAGACTCAACATTGAGAAGAGGACGGATCAATATGCCAAACAGGCCAACAAAGGTCGGCGTCAAGTAATCTTCGAACCCGGGGATTGGGTATGGCTACACATGCGTAAGGAAAGATTTCCTGCTCAAAGGCGTTCGAAATTACTTCCAAGAGGAGATGGACCATTTCAAGTGCTTGAACGCATTAACAACAATGCTTACAAATTGGACTTACCCGGTGAGTATAATGTTAGTGCAACTTTCAATGTTTCTGATCTAAGCCCGTTTGACGTAGGTGAAGATTTGAGGACAAATCATTTTCAAGAGGAGAGGTATGATGAGGACATCCTTAGCTCACAAGCCCTTGACAAAACACAAGTGGATCCATTGCATATGCCACTTGGACCCATTACGAGAACACGAAGCTAAACGCTTCAAAGAAGGACTTAAACGGGATGATTCATAAATTATGGATCGAGGTTGGATCGAGCATAGAGGTTATAGAGACGGGTTACAAGCACGCGAAGTTCATAAACACATTGGAAGCAAGCATACCCGAACCGACACAAAAAAATCAGCATTTCCGCACTTTTGGACTAGTTTGACATCAGTTCATATATTTGCCATAACTTGAGTTTCCAAACTCCAAATAAGGTGATTCAAAAGCCTAAATTTGCCTACACTTCTAGGGCTACAACTTTCATGCTTTGCCCAAGTCCAAATTTGGTGGTTTTCAAATGCAAAAAATAGCTTGCAATGTGCTGATCATTAGTTGTCAGATTTGGACTTTTTAGCACATCACATGGACATGTTTTTGGGGTGATAAACTCTTTGGATGGCTGATGCATGTGATGTGATTAGTTGTTAGATCTTGACTTATGGTGATGGGTTAGCACACCATGAGTTCCTATAAATACCAAGTGATGCTAGGCTTGTACAACCAACTTCATACCAATTTCCAGCATTATCAATATTATTGTGAGTTTGTTTCTCTACTTGTGGTTCTTTGAGAATTCCTAAGTGTTCCTTAGTTCTTCTTTGAGATTCATAATTGACTTATCATACAACCAATCATAGTTGTGTGTGGCGTCTTCTACCGCATCAATCGTCGATTGTACCGAGGTTACCGCTTCAATATAAGCGAGGGGTCGAGGTGTCGTTGGTGTTCACCCTACGCAAATTTCCTAAGCAAGCAATTGTACCAAGATTACCGTCTACATATAGGCGAGGGGTTAAGGTGTTGCAAGCTATCCATCCTATCAACTTGTTAGAAACGATCCGGGCGACGACCACCTCACGCAAGCGTGCCGTGGAGTCTATCACGTAGGCACTCCTTAATTAAAATAGTTGTAGACTCCATTCCACCCTTTTAGCGCTATTATCATCCATATGATAGCAGTAATGATAATAACAAGGATAAAACAAACACAAGTTTATGCTAGAGTCACAGTTCAACTTACCACCATAGGACTACCATCAAAGTTCTTTTGTGATCTACTTTTAGATGACTCCACAGCTGAAAGGGGTGGTGTGTTGTATGACCTAAAATTCTCTTCATACTGTTCAACATCTATTTCAAGATCATCATTTGACTTTAAAGAATTGTGAACAGACAAATTCCTCACAGAAGGTGTTTCAGGCGAATGACTAACCCGACTCTTTAATACCTTTTCCTTATACTTCTTCCCAGAGACTGAGACAGGGTAATCACCAACTTTTGAACTAACAAGTGGTGAATCCATATCATCACTCTTACTTTCCAAATAGATATCAGTTTCACCTAAAGATTTTCTTTTGGCTTTCTTCATACTAGCCCTCAGTGCAGAATTTGCTGCCCTCTTCTTAGCCTGAATGTAGTGCTTTTCACATACTGTTTTGTCTGGCATGGACAGGGCAGTGCATCTCCATTGTTTCCCATCTGACCTTTTACACCGCAAATCATCAGGAATCCCAGAATTATCATCGCCGTTGCCGGAAGTTGATCGAGTATTCTCCATTATCGCTATGTAATAGTGAAAATTAATACATAAAAAACCATATGCCTGTATCAACCTGCATGAAAATAATCCAACATATCAGAAGCCATAACAATTAACAGTAAGACAAAGTTCAACCTATCAGCATTATTGAGGTATATATCAATTACCATTGCTCATAAAGCAAAAACATAAATGAAAAACATTATGATGTTTTATATATATAGCTAAGTTCTTATTTTTTAAAGCTTTTTCTCCCCACTTGAGAATCGAAAACCTTGGTTATCAAGAATCAAGTCCCAAGACTCCCAACAACTGTAAATAAGTAAACCTCATGAAAAATAAGTACTCAAATTAGCATTTTAGGACTAATTTAGTGTATATAATAACATATTAGGCACAAAATACATCAAATAAATAACACAGTGAGAAAACCACATTCACTGCACATTGTTTAAAAACCAACACAATTATCTATAATCAACAAATGAAAAACAAAGAAAATGAACTTTTTCAAATTAAAAACGTACCTTTAAAGCCCTACGTTTCTTCTTCTTCTTCTTCTTCTTCTTCTTCTTCTTCTTCTTAGTCGAAGAATCAGAATCTAATCTTTATCAAAACTTATATCCACCGTATATAATTGAGAAAAACAATCAACAAATATAATCAATAATCACCCAAGAGAACTGAATTTACAGTATGTAACGTTTTGGACAGCTACGAATAAAAAAAAACAGTAAAAGAGATCCCAGATCAACGGAAAAATTGGGGGAAAAGATACTAATGGAGGGTTAGGGTTTATGGAAGTACCAGTGATAATTATGATGATGGAAGGAGAGAACCAGAAATTAGCCACGTAAGGAGAGAGAAAGAGGCCCAAACGCGAAAGTGGGCTGTGAATTGAAGAAGAACGGTTGCAAACATTCGAGCTGTAATGTAAACCCCCAGTCTCATTACAGAGATGAAAGAAGACGATGGATCAATTTACTTAATTGCCCCCAAGTGCCTGTTTGTTACTTTGTGAACCCAAGGAGAGAGAAAATTACGAGGGAAAATGCTTTCATGTTCCAATTTGCAGTGTTGTGATTCTTCATTCTTGTGGAGGGAAAATAAAAAATTAATAGTAGTAATGAATTTCATGATGCAACACAATTTTTCATTTAAAAAATAATGCTTTTTCTTTTTTTGAGTTTCTTAGCTCTTTTTTATTGAAATATTAAGCTTAGGGTGGATGTCACCCTTCCTTATATATTTTTTACTATTATTTTTTGATATTAATATTGAGAAAAGATGGTAAAAATAAATAAATATTTACTGTTATCCAATTCAATCCTCAATATTAAAAAGGTCAAGAAAATATAATAATCTCGACATAGTTGACTCTTTTTATATATATATATATATATATATATTGCATGGCTAACCAAACATCATTTGATAAAGTTTCAAATTACTAAGCTTATTATTTAGCTACGGAAATGTGATGTTAAATAAGACAAAAAAAAATATTTTATTACATAATTAATTAGACGCGTTCAATCAATATAATACTCCCTCCGTCCCAGGATAAAAGTCCTGCTTGACTTTTTGCGCATATTAAGAAAGAGGATAAAATGACAAAATTGTCCATATTTAAATTCTCATTAGTTACATAGTTTTTTGCACATGGGTAGTGATGCTCCATAAATATGCATAGGAAATATAAATATGACAATTAATACTAAGGGTATTATGAACAAATTATTGTAAAAAATAGATTATTTAAGGTAAGTAGACTTTTAACTTGGGACTACCTAAAATAGTAATAAAGACTTTTATCCTGTGAGGGAGGGAGTAATGTCTCATGATATGAAACACTAACAAAAACGTGCAAAAATCCTTAACAACATGGTATTAACTTTGAGTAATTTAGGGGATTTTGTATTTATGTATCTTGCCCCCTTTGTTTTCATTTCCTTATGATCGCTTCTTCCTTTTTGCTTTCCTCATAAATAAAAGTTGCTAATTCTAACCATTATATTTTTAACCGCATTGAAGTCAACAAAAATGTTGACTGACATAATAACATGAACTGGTTCAAAAGTACCAAGTATTTACAATTGAAAACAATTCATCAGAAATATACACACCACAACATCAACCAACAAAAAAACTTAATTTGATGTGTAACACTGACATTTCATACTCCAATAACAAACATTACAGTACCAAAAAATAATCAAGAAATTCTTTTAATCAAAGAATTGAACATATATACATTCTGCGAAAGCCATGAAAACTAATCTTCCTCAAAAAGAAAAATACGTAAAATCTTGCGTCTGCTTCCTAATTTAATTCATTCCCAAATCTCGAAGTCTTGTTTATGCTCTTCCAACCATATGTAGAAGGCCCTCGACAATTTCAGACATTGGTGGCCTGAATTCCGGCTCAGTCTACAAAACATAAGATTCCATTTACTGAGATGCCTTTTTAGATGAATCACAATCGGGTAAAGTAAAACAAAGTGCATAACACAGCAGAAAATATTGATATAAAATGGCTCTCTATAAACCATACTCTTGACAATGAATTGATATCCTTTCTATCAGATTTTGTTTTATCTTTGATATACTTGAATGTGATTTTGAAAATGCATTGTTAAGCATAAAGTTAAAGGTCAACAGAGACTAATCCATGCTTTCCAAATAGCTATTTCAAAACAAATTTTATGTAGTAAGCCACAAGTCAACAACTAATTCTTACTTATCGTCTTCCTTTACAATTCCTATTTTGAGTACTCATTTCATTTGCCTGCGGAAATGCCACTTTATGAAGTATTTCCTAATTCACATTTTATCCATAGTATATATTATTAAGTTCACCAACAGAAAAGAGTGATAAAGAAAAGGAATGAAGAAAGAAGAAAATTCACCTGGACACACAGGGAAATTATATCAGCTAAACGAGATAAAGACTTTGACGGATATGCTCCCTTTAGAGAAGGATCAACCATTCTTGATAATGCATCTATATCGTGAAGCTGAGGAGTTGCCCATCTAACAAGGAATTGCTCCCCTCTAGGCCGCGACCTAATCATTATGAATAATTGAATATGAGTGATTATTGGTTTCCTCTCGCAGCCGCAGAGTTGATATTTTTGATATTTTGAATTATTGGTTCTTATAGAGTTGAAAGAAGGAGCTCCCACGGGTATATACCATTGATCAAAATCATACTCTGATGAATAAGATCACTAACCTGTCATAAGATTTCCTCCCCGTAAGAAGTTCCAACATAACAACCCCGAAGCTGTATACATCACTCTGGCAAGTATAACTTCCCATCTCAACTTCTGGGGCGCCATAACCAGAACCTTGGAACTGATATATGGACAGAATTCAGTGAAGTTAGTATACAACTAGACTAATTTCAATCACATTTGAATAAGCTTGTGCACACCCACAAGCAGAACATGTTTCCATTTGAATGACATCACATTTTCCTCAGCTAAGTGGCAAACAATAAGAATTCAGCTTCATGCTAATTATAGGATAGCATCAGTCCTTTTTCCAAGGATTAATCTACAATCTTTAAACTTCAATGTTTTTAACTGATATCAGGTTCAAGCATGAAGCCAGTCAATATCCAAAACGGTAAGCCTTAGATTAAATATCTTAGCCGGTACAAGATTCGTACACCCGCAGGTCCAATAGAACAACTCTTATAAAAGAGTAGATTAATTGTATTATTCCAGTTACCGACTCACCTGTTTAAGTCAGTTCATAGAAGCATAAAGAAAGATATATAGGCATATTAAATACCAGGAATCACCTGAGTTATGTAATTAGATGATATCAATGGTGCCACCAAGCCACAATCTGAGACACGTACTGCAAACCCATCATCAAGAAGAACATTGGCAGATTTGAAGTTCCGGTGCACAATGGGTGGTTGACAAACCTCGTGCAGATACCTTTGCCAGAAAACAATGGGAAACACTAAGTCTCCAAATAACTTAATATAAAGGATGTCAGATGCAAGACCTGTATGCACGACGACACAAGCATGAAAGCAACAGAAATACAACTAAACTGATTGAACGATCGATTCAAACAGCTCAACAAAGGGAGCTATCATCAGGGACAGAGCCAGATAATATTGTGAGAGGACCGAAGTAATGTATTCAATTTAGACATCAATATTCAAGAGCTAGCACTGTTGAATTTAATGGTAAAATTAGTGTAGTGTATATATTGTTCACTTACTCTTTTAATTATTCAATTTGAGTGTACTTGTAAACCACAAATTAAAATGATCTAATCATTGTTATCATTAAAGAATGATCATAACAGAAATAAGAGTATCGGAGCAGTAAAGCATAATATGAAAAGGGCATCATCAAATCAATATTGATGGAGTATCAGTTAAATTTTGAAGAAATAAACAAAGGATCAAAAGGTTTGGAGGGGATAATGCCCCTGCCATCCCCTCTCTCTTTTTGTCCCTGGCTTTCACCTTAGCGACAAATTAGATATGCAACATACAATCTTTTCCAAAATTCTCAGTATCCGATATATTGGATACTGACGGTATGCAGCTACTTACTCTAGGGCTCTTGCAGCTTGAAGTGCTAACCGTATCCTAGCATTCCATGAAAGATTCTTGTGAATTTCATCATCTATGTGCAGTGCTTCATAAACCGTTCCATTACCACAATACTCGTATACAAGTAACCGTTGTCCATGCTCAGCACAGAAACCCACAAGTTGAACTACGTTAACATGCTGAAGTTTTGAGATTCTAGAGATGAACTCAAGAAAATCTCCATCACTCAAATGCCTGGAAGCTGCAACGTCCAGTTTCTTAACAGCCAGCAGCTGAAGTTAACACCATAAATGGATGAGAGTCAGCAAGGATTCAACACACTTACATGCAATAAATAAATATGAGAGAGGGAGAGAGAAAAGGTGGGTTCTTGATAAAACTTCAATAGTATGACAACATCCACACCTAGCTAGCAAATGGCAGTCAGATAGTCCAGTTCATAATCAAAAGTCAGCTGTTTGTGAAGCTTCAATACCACTCATCATATTAACAGTTTAATAGCCATAAATTGATATATATCAAGACATAAAGTAAACCAACTTACATTTTTGAAATAGAAAAACCTACATTCAGAGAGAGCAAAACTTTGCAATGCAATATAAATAGCGAACCAAGTAAAAAATATGCAAGTAATACAACTGGACACAGATTTTTCAAAAAAGTAGAAAGAGATGTATAAATAGTGTAACAGGCCCCATTTGGCACGAGAATCCCACTGTTAAAGTTGTCTCAGCAATCCATTCCAATTTAAACCAGAACAATCTTACCTTTCCATCAGGAAGCTCAGCTCTATAAACTGTACCAAGCATTCCTCCTCCGAGAAGATTTTCTTGAGAAAAACTATTTGTATACTGCTGAAGAGATGCAATGGAGAAGGTCCTCGCAGAGCTCAATTTCTCCGAAGTATGTTTTTTGAATGTCACGGGGGCCACATTTGGTCTGGCAGTCACCCTTTCAAAAGGATTAAGTAGGGCAGGTAGGGGTGGTGGCGGCAGGATATTTTCATCCATTTCTGGCATGTCTATATCATGATCATCTTTATGCTTAGGTACTGCAGCCACCTGCTTTTCTTGTTCAGCCTCTTTCTGAGCTGCACACAAGTAATAAGAGACTAAGGACTACGTGTTACTGAAAAAAGAAATAACAGAGTAAGAGAAAAAGAAACCAAATGATTGAATGGATGTCTGGACTACCGTTCTCAGTACGACTATATGCTTTCAGCAACGACATGTTGTGCTTAGGGTTATCTCTGGGGTAATCATCTTCATCCATTCCATGCCTCTCAGGAACTTTGTTGGTCAATGGCCTTCCTTTGCAGCACCTTGACATAAAAAGGCAAAGTCCCAGAGCAAGCACTATAACTATGACCAACACTACAATAACAATCAACACAACTTGCTTGCTCAGAAGGTTTTGTCCTTTTGAAGAATGCGAGTTTTCTGGAGCAGAAGGTTCATCTGGTCGTATTCTTGGAACTTGTTTAGGAGGTGGAGCCCCAAATGGGGAAGGGGAAGGGGAAGGGGAAGGTGAAGGAGGCGAGGCTGGGGGTGATGGGAGAACTGTAGTGTTAAACGGATTTCCAGCTCGTCTGCATAATGAATGTATATGTTACCATATGAAGCAATATGCAATAACATGAAAGAGGGATTCTAGCCAATTGAAAGGATCTTCTGATCAATCCAGAGATCCTTTAGATTCCATTAGTAATGAGGATTCGGAATATCACACATTGATCAATCAAAGAGAGATTCAACAACTAAAAGAAAGATCGATTCTTTGGGATCTACTTCTTCTCCCAAGTGCAGGATAACCCCAAGGGGTTGTGGGTTTTTTTCTCCCAATTGGGGCCCTCCCTTCACCACCCCCATGGGGATGGGATGGTCTACAGGGTTCATAACTACTCCTCTTACTACAGGACGCTTACTACTGACTTTCTAAAAGTCAATTTGAAACATTTTCAAACTCAAAATTAACATGATAACTAGTAGTACTTTTTAGTTAGTTTATGATATTCATAATTGTATCGACATAAACTAAATGAATTCATGTCAATTTTGAGTTTGAAAATATTTAAAATTGACTTATAGAAAGTTAACATTGATCTTATAATTCGGAACAGAGGGAGTACATCATAAACCTAGATGCCAAAAAAACCATATAATCTGTAAGTAAACGCAAAGCTCTACTGAGTACCAATACATCCAAAAAAAATTGGTGGTTTTGAAACCACTATTCTTTATAACTTTGTTTTTCATTCATCTCATAATGAATTTATGTTCACATCCTATCAAAAAGTTATACTCAATTATATTGGGATAATATGCGTCGTTGAGGTGGCTTGAGTTGAGATATTACCAAACATTATATTCAAGTTGAAATAATCTCTCTGATAAATCCTAAAGGTTATATATGTGCATAAAAAACAAGGTTATGTGCATATTTAACAAGGCACTACCAACGCTCAATTTTGTTTTGGCTATCTTATACTAGAATCATGGTTCTGGTTTTTCTCTTCCATAACATTGTGAATTATTTTTCACACAATAGGAATGACCTCTTACATAATTGATAAATAACATCTTATCATAAAGGGCTTTCAGGATGTACAATGTGAATTTGCCAACTCTGAAGCTCTTCTATCTAATAAAGCATAGTTCTGTATTTCCAAGGGAAGAGTCCTCAAGATTGAAAAGATGCTAAGTATTGCGCCTTAAACGTAGTATTCATACTAATTATTATTATAGAGAAGTTTAATACACAAGTTTAATCGCCACACCACTAAGTACAGATGAAACACTAAACTTTCTTTTTTTTATGCCGTCTCATAAAATACTTTAGTAAGCGAGTTTGCTACCCATGATTCTGACATTTCCCCGAGTAATATAATCAAACTTTGAAGTCTCTTTGAGATGCAAGCACATTAGATCAAAATATTATTAATTAGTAATTTCATGCTCATAAGATGGATTAAAATGACATTTTTAACAAGCAATCACCATTCACCATTATATATGTTAAACTTTCTTGCAAGGCGACTTATTCAGTTCTAAGCTAAGGCAGCGAAAGATATAAGAGCTTTCCAACCTCACAAATAAAAAATTAAGTACTAAGAAAAACACAAAATTCAAGTAACGAAAAATAGATCGACTAAGCAATACCTCCTACACCCCAGAAGTGTTAAAAGCAAATTTGCCATCACCAAAATTCATACATTTGAATATTTCAAAGATATTTAATTCCTCTCAATTCTATCTGTAGAAGAAAATTAAGCCAGTATACTAATAAGAACAAATATTACGTTTTCTCCATTATTTTTTTTGGCAAAACTTTAACAATATAAAATATATAAAAAAGATTTCCATTTTCACTGAAGCAATCCGAAGCAATCCTTCGAGGCTCTGCAGATAATAGAAAATTCTTTTTTTTACAAATACTGTTAAAAAAATTCTATTTGTTTGCGAAAACAACGTCCTCCACTTTTTCTGTTATTTTATACCAGTACCGGATTCAATCACTAAATTAGAACGAATTTCATTTGTAAACATAGTTTCTTAAACATCAAATAAAACAAGAACCTTGGAAGGAGTAACATATAAAGTTTCTGTTAGAGTATATATCTTGTCCAATTGTCCCACATTGAATACCTTGAGAAAATATGTTTAGTATATAATTACTTAGGCCAACTGATTTTGAGTTAGAGAGCTTGATGCCATTATTACTAGACTTTGGGCCCATTTTATAAATCTAACATGGTATCAAAGCGGGCTATCCCTGGGCCTAATTAAACACTCTTCTTAACCTTCATTCTTACCCACTTGCAATCCATAGCTTGCTTATCTTGTGTGGGTCTTCATATTCATCAGGTCCACGTGCAACCCTCAATACACCGAGTTACACGTGAAGAGTATGTATCTTGTCCCACATTGAATGAGTTACACGTGAGGAGTATGTATCTTGTCCCACATTGAATAGAAAATATGTAATGACTTGGGTCATGGTTTTGAGTTAGAGAGCTTGATGCCTTTATATACTAGACTTTGGGCCCATTTTATAAATCTAATAGTTTTGGATGTTAGAAAATAAAGATATAATAAGTTCATACAAGAAGAAACCATGGATGAAAATACTTTTTTTGCTTGCCATCACCTGAAAGTGGGAATAACCAGCAACTTCGGGGGTACAGGTCCTGAGAACAAATTGTTGTCAATGTTCCTGAGGAACAAGAAAAGTAATTACTCAAAATTTCTAAAACGTGTTGAAGTAAGATAAAGTTCAATGATTTGATATCAAGATCATAGAAGAAGAGTACAAATCTATTAAGGGAAGATCTTGCAAAATGTCAAGGGTCCCAACAAGACGATTGTCCTGCAAGTGCCTGCAATACAATAGATAATAATTTATGAAGATAGGAATGTGCAATGTAACCAAAAACAAAAGGTATCAGTTAAGATGATTACGCACAATGTGGTAAGAGATGATAAGCTCCCCATTGAAGGAGGCAGCTGACCATCCAAATTGTTACCAGACAAATCCCTGCAGCACTATAAATAAGTACATACTCACAACTACACCTTATAATAAAAGGAAAAGAATAAAAGGGAATGCCTACAAATTAATTAACCCTGTAAGCTGTTGAAACGTATCTGGTATTACTCCCGTCAAATGGTTGTTGCTCAATGACCTTATAGGAACAAAAGTAAAAATATAAATGAGCAAGCAAAGTAAAAGGAAAATTATAAAGCTTTTTTAGCACAAATTGAATATAACTTACATGTCTGTCAGTTGACCTAAAGAGGAAAAAGTCTCAGGGATGCTTCCAGTGAATTGGTTACCCGAAAGAAAACTATAATATGCAAAAGGAAATAAATCGCTAGAGTTAAACACAAGAATACGAAAAACATGCCAAGATACCAAAAAGAGTTCAGAAGCACCCCAAGAACCATCTCGATGAATTATGAAAAAGAGAGCAACTGAGGTTCACACTTACAAGCTCCGAGTGGTGATGGGCAAATTGGATGGAATACTACCCCCAATGTGGTTATTGCTCATGTCTCTGCTTAAAAAAAAAGTAAATAATCATATGCCTCTTCAAAAAAAACCTTTAAATAAAACATAAATAATTGTAACGTTGGGCAAGTGGAAGTCCTAATACTTTCACACAAATCTATTACACAAAAACATGATGGCTCAAAAGAGGAACCATAAAACTCATGCAGATGAACCTTGTCTTAATGAAATTGATACTTACATTTGTATGATAGAAGCAAAGACCCCCAAGCTCTCGCCCAATACACCCCCCAAATTCGCGCCATTTAAAACTCTGTCAATCTAAAAAGCTTAAGTATATAACCAACACATATTCAATAGGTATTAAATATAGAAATAAAAGCCATACATTCCCGTTATGTTGGCATTGACACACAGTACACCTTGCCAACCTTCTGCACACGGGTCTCCACCAGTTGGCACCCACCCAGGAAGAGGTGGTGAGCCCAGAGCGGCATATAAATTATTTATAGCCACAACTGAAACATAAGAACAAATATATATTTTAAAAAAAAACCACATTCTCAATATACTACTTGGCCACTAACACTTCGAAAGCAAGATAAATTACAAATCTTCTAAATAAGGCTTCCCAAATGCTAGTAATCAACAATTTAAGTATAAACACATGTATATACACAAGATAACGGCATATATAACATATCCGGAGCTATATTTGAAAAACAAAGAAATACGAAATGATTGAGCCATGCTTTACCATCTCGAGGATCTGTAAGTCCCCAGCAAGTTCCAAATGCTGCAATCAACCCCACAAGAACCCGCATATATATCTCCCAATAAAAATGCCCCATCGCCAATTTTGAGCACCCAAAAACTTAAAGTTGTAATCTTTTCAGCAAATTTCGCTCTTCCACTCTAATCTGCATAAAATTTTCCAATAGTACCTACAACAAGATCCTCACAGCTGAATTACAAAGTACATTAGTGAAATTTTGAAAGACAAAAAAAACCCAAAACTTCAAAAACAGAACTTTCCAAGATTCATAAAGTAATGTTGCTGAAAACAAAACAATATTAATCATCTGAACTACAAAGTCTATAGAAATTTACAAGAAAATAAGCAGAATTAGAAAGAATAGAGAGAAATGTGGAGTGAGAGGAACCCTAACCTGTGATTTTTTTTTTCAAATGACAAATATTCGGAACAGTAACAGAGAGAATTATCGGACATTAAAGTTGGTATACACTCTGTGAGTGGCTAAAGCCGACAGTGTATTTGTTTGTACATATCTTTTTGAAGGGGGAGAATATATTAAAGTCTTTCATTTTGATTTTCAAATTAATTTATCACAATAATTGTAGACTGTAGACCGTTGTATTTGAGTGGCTCAAAGCTTTTTGGGTTGGGCTTTTTGACTTTTTTTTTAGGTGTTTATTTCTCTAGAATGTGTTCTCATATGAAGGCCGTTCTCATGTAAGACCCAACTTTTGTAAGCCCATACTGCAAGCAGCCTAACAACGAAGTGACAGAGTACATTCCTAAGGTCATTGCTTCTAAGTATTAACATTCTTTTTACTTTTTTTACTCTCTCCGTCTGCGAAAAAAAGTCTCATTTGTTAATTTATAAATTTTTTATATTGCACACGACTAAATATTAACTTATTATTTTTGAAAGTATATATGAAACAAAAATAAATTCTTAATATTCACAAATTTTAAAAATAAAACTTTTTCATAGAACAACGAATAGAGTAAAAATTTACCTAAATGTGACTATCAATTAAAATATAAAATTAATAAAAGAGTCCGGACATATCTTACAATATAAATTTTTTTATATAACGAATGAAATAACAATTATATTTTAATTGTGAATAAACACGATAATACTATATGTAAACACGTACGTGTATATACAATATTAATTATTGTACACTCAATACAAAATTTTGTATCATTTTATTGTAACATTTTAATCGGAAGATATATCCATATTTTATGTCAACGTAATTCCCAGATACCCAACGGGGGTCCGGGGAGGCACGAACATGAAGATAAGCACACAAAACCAAAAAAAATGTGGCATCCAATGTATGTAAAATGGATGCAAGTACATATATTAACATATCTTGACAGTTTGCAATCATTCAAACCCAAACCAGTCTTTGGCTTTTCTTCCTTTCCAGTCAGTTGTATTTTGAAATACTAGCTACATTAGTTCTTTAACCTTCAACTTTGACTTCTTAGCATGTTTGTGTGTAACACTCCATTTTTACATTAAAAAATATGAAAAAAAAATTAGCTTAAGTTCCTAATAGTACTATTTTCAGTCATGACATTTTGAGTGATTTTGTAGTGGACTAAGATGACCCGAAAAGATATTATTGAACTAGTAATTTAAGGTCTTATTTGGATATATTTGATTCGATTCAGACTTAGGATTTGACTCATTATTTATTTCGAACTTCGGGTGTGACCCGGGTTGTACATACCACATCAGAGCAGACTCTTAGAAGCTCGAGTCGAGTCATTCGATCGGGTTGTCAGAGATGAAGACACAAATACTGGTGATATTATCTCACAATAGAGAGAGGTCCGGAGGTAAGGACACGAAGCTAGTCAATATTATCCCACAATAGCTAGAGAGACAACGATATGTGGACCGTACATGTGATCGGTTCTTACAGAGACGCCAAAAAAATAAGTGAGGGAGTTTGTAATATCTCAACCCCACATCGAAAGATATAAAAACAAATTGTCTATATAAAAGTAATTAAGTTACTAATTCAATGATAATCTTTTTTTGTGAGCATGTGGTGGGCCAAAATAACCCAAAAAAAATACTAGTCAATTTGTGATTTAAGATTGTCTATCGATATTTATGTTTGGAGTTTGATCGACGTTTTAGAGAATTTTGCCGCTTTAAAAACATGGTGTGGTTTTGAACCTATCGTGTGTCAATAATGCTGCAAACGCAAATGCTCTAAATGTCGCATGGTGTGCCCTGTATTATTAATTTGTTTGTTTTTTTATATATCAACAACAATTATTTTCACCTGTTTTATTAGATTATTTTTTATTTTTTGGACATAAGTGTAGAACATGATATATAAATCAAGTCTTTTTCATTTTCCTCCTCTGGTGGTACCCTTAGAAATGATGGAACTTATGAAGTCAAGTAATGCTTTAGATTCTATTATTCAATGGCTTTGTTTTTATGAAAACTTTATGACTGCATTATTTCCATATATATTCTATTCAATTTATCAATTCTCTCAATCTCTTCAGTCTCCTCTCCAATTAATTATAAACAACGTATAACTAATTATTTTTTTAGCTTGAATTATGTCTCGTAGATCTTAAGGAGCTGTATGTTAGTTGTCTAAATGTAGTCTAATTGTGCATGCATTATATGTTCTGGTGGTGTTAGATTCTATTCAGACACTATTGTATTTTAAAATATCTAAAATATTATATATATATATATATATATATATATATATATATATGAGAGGGGATCCAGTCCGGGATCCCGGATTTTAACAAAATCCGGACCTTTCTTTTTCTTTTTTTTTTGCTTTTTTTTTTAAAACAACTAAAATAAATAAATAAATAATTATGGAACTGAAATTTTTACATAATACAATGTTTTGGGTGTGATTTGGATACATATAACAAAACATGTATGTACAGTCTGCGCATACTGTACATACATGTTTTGTTATATGTATCCAAATCACACCCAAAACATTGTATTATGTAAAAATTTCAGTTTCATAATTATTTATTTATTTTTTTTTAGTTGTTTTTTAAAAAAAAAGCAAAAAAAAAAAAAAAGTCCGTATTTTAGCAAAGTCCGGGATCCCGGACTGGATCCGGACTCATATATATATATATATATATATATATATGTCAGATAAATATGTGACGAGTTGGATTGCAACCAGTATGAAAGTTTAGGCGATAAGATAGAATAAATTAGAGTGAAATTATTTTTAATTCTAATAAATTAGAGTGAAATTATTTTTAATTCTTACTTATTCCATATATATACATATATCATATCACTCCGTCCCAAATTAATTGCTCACTTTTGACTTTTTAAAGTCAAATTGATTATTTTTAAAACTAATCTTTTTACTATTTTTGCTAAAATATAAGCGAAGAGATTATAACCAAAAGAAAGTATATACAATTTATTAATAACCCCAATTTTTAGAATTTTAGAAATATATTTATATATGCTTAATTATTAATTCTAAAAATAGTCAATTTGACTTAAAAAGTCAAAATTGAACAATTAATTTAAAATGGAGAGAGTAATTATAATTCAATTGAAAACTTTTACGATATACATGAGCTTAGCATTAATTTGTATTGTATTCCTTAGAGCAAATCCAATGGGGATGTCAAACTTGGTTCTATAGTCAAATTATAGCAACAATTGGCAAAAACTCAAATCCAATGGGGTGCTATATTTAGTTCCAAAATGGCAAAATGCTATACTTGGTTCTAAATATAGAACCAAGGATGACTATAGTCATCCTTTGACATCTCAAACCCCAACTGAAATTAGTAGTATTATTATAACTATATTAATTAGTTATCAAATATCAAATTAAATATTACATAATTAGCAAAAAAAAAATTAAATAAAAAAAAATAAAAAAAATTAAATATTACATGTTCATTCTATAGTTACTGCTACTTCTCAAAGCATTAGTTCCTCATTTCCAATAATTACACATTGTTGGATTAATCTATTAATTAATTATTAACTTTGAGTCAAGATGATTAATCTACCCGAATATTGATCATTGTATTTTTGTTAAAATGTAGTATTTATTATGTAATATTTTTTATTTAAAAAGTACCCTCTCACGTATTACAACATTGGAACTAAAATTACTTAAACTAATTTCCACAACACGGGAAACGTATTACTATATTAAAAGTTTAACTGAAATGCTCATGCTTCCTCTCCTCTACGGGCCCAGAGGTGTTCAATAAGATCATTGCGAAGTGCGTAATATGTCTCAGTAGATCGCATCTTCCTGTTACGAGCGAGGAATTCGTTGAATGTGGGTGTTGAAAAATTAATTTCATGTGAGGTGGAGGAAAAGTTAGTTAAATTTAAACGATTTGGTTCTAAAATAGAACCAACCACTGGAGACTGAGTTCTATTTTAACACCAAAAAACACTTTTTGGTGCTAAAATATAGCAATAACTATAGCCATTTTACCATTTGCATTGGATTTGCTCTTACAATCTTTTGTGTGAAACAAGTCAAAATACACATTTGATGAATTACTGATGTGTTCATATTACCAACACACTAAACCCCAAGGTACTAAATAAGTTTTTTAATTTGATTAGACAAACCATGATTGATAAATTGGTTGTTTTAGACCGTATAAAATAAAAATGTGGCAATAAATTAAAAAAAGTGCAAGTGGTCATGAATATCTGTTATGACATACTCTGTATGTTCTTAAAAAAATAATTAAATGTATAAATTATTTTGTCTTAAAAGGATGAAATAAAATATACATAAAGTAAAGACTAAATATATCATTAACTAGGGTCCATTATTATAAAAAAAAATACTCATCATTTTGTATAATCTTATAAAAATATTAAGAATAAATTTAAATTTTCTTATTCTTTTTTTTTAATTTTTTTAGTACGTAAATAAATTATATTTTGTTCATTTTTGGGGCTAGGGAAGGGAGTATACTACTTATATCATTCTCATTGATATATACCTGCCGTACCTACCATTGCCATACTCATTGATTATTGCAGCAATGTGAAGTCTAAATCTAAAAGGACCTGACCAATAATACTACTTGTACATTATTACATACTGCTCGACTCTGAATATAATTCAATATTCATGCACACATGGGCCAAGAAACCTCTCTATCTCTCTAGATTAAGACTATTTACTTTTATTATATGAGATTTTATTTTTTCCTTTAATGAGATTAATGATTCTTATAATATTGCCACTGTTAATGTGAGAAGTTTTCTTAATGTTATTATAAGAGAAGTTTTATTATTTATAAGAAAAAAATAGTTATTTTCAAAATATGTTACTCACGTGAATGTGAACTCTAATTACTTTTTATATAAAAGAGCTTATAAAAGTATCAATCTTTTTTTAAATTCATTATATTATTGTAATTGTGAATTATATCCTTGATGTTATTAGAAAATTGATGTTTTTTTTTGAAAGATTAGAAAATTGATGTTAATGAATAGTATTATAGACATGAGGAGTTGACCTAGTGATGAAGGAGTCTAGCGTTCTAGAAAAAATAGTAGTAATACTAATCTCTACGTTTTAAAATTAGAGATACAATTTGATTTTTGAGGTCAAACGATGACATATTAAATTTTAATTAAATTCATGCGAGTTTACTTAATTTTAGTTGATACAATTATTATAATTGTGCAGTATATAACAAAAATTATTAATCATAAAATTTATTTTATTATAAATTTTTATGAGTTATACCGATTTTAAAATTTAATATATCATCATTTGATCATAAAAATTAAATTATATCTTTTATTTTGAAACGAATGAATATTATTTATGAATTATGAGTATCCAATAAAGAAGAATATAGTATATTTTTGGTATGCATGCTTAGCTTCATGGTGTTGTGCCGCAAATTATGTTAGAAAAAGTTTTAATTAATTAATTAATTTTCCCCGCCAATCATCTGTACCAAGTAATATTAATATTACTAAATAACTTGTCCAGCTTCCCCCCACAATAAATACTTTCCTCACCCTTAAAATCCCATTCACAATTTCCAAACACTTCATACTCAAAAAAAAAACCTCCAAACCTCTGTTTTGTCCCGTCCCAAGTCCCAAAACCACCGCCCAAGCTCCGCCGTCAACAACCACCGTCAATGAAACTCCAAAATCCATAACTACCAGCTCATTATCTCATTGTAGCTCAAATGGGTTGTTGTGTCAGCTCAAACAAATCCACCCCTCCTCCTCTTTCTACCAAATCAAGCCGAGCACCACCACCACCGTCACCGCCGCCCCACCCATTAGAAGAGACGGTGAAAGAAGTGCTCTCCGAGACTCCAAAATCAAAACCCACCATTCCAGAGATCTTAGAAGAACCAAAAAAGACCACACCTTTGCTAGCTAATATCCAAGAAGAAGAGGAAGAAAAACATGAACCCCATTTCAAAAAGAAACCCAAAATGGTCAATTTTGAAGAGATCTCTGAAATTTCAGAGATCTATAGTACTATGAGTGAGAGCATCTCCACTACTACTGAGAGGAGAGACAATGAAGAAGAAGGAGAAGTTCGTCAAAGGGTTGTCAGATCGCCGGAGAAGTTCAAGCACCGGTCATTGTCCGGTGATTTTTCCTCGAGGAAAGAGAGAGGAGTGGCAAAGTCTCCGGCTAGGAGGCCCGAGCAGTCTCCCAATCGGGCGAGAATCGTACCCGGAAGAGAGAGACTAGGAATTGTCCCCGACTGGAGGGATAGGGACACTGGAGAGAGCTCCCGGCGGAGGTCGAGGTCTCCGGCGATTCGCAACGACGGTGGAGGAACCAGACAGAATTTGGGTCGGAGCCCGTCTGTTAGAAAAACAGGGAAGTCCCCTGGGCGGGTCAGATCCGACTTGGCTGAGAAGACCCGGAAAGTGGAGGGAGGTAATAGAGAAGGCAAATGGCCACCGACCAGTAATGAGTTACTGGAAAATCCCCTTGTGTCCTTGGAATGTTTCATCTTTCTTTAGTAAACACAGGGTTAGAATGGTAAGTTTATCCATATATCGGGTAACATGGACATGTCGATCTTTGAGTCTACTTTCTTACTCTTTGTCATCTTGTAAGTAAAAAGTCAATGGTAACTTTAGGAGAGAGAAGATTTATCCTTTTTATGTCAAAATTACCCCTGCGAATATATATGGATACAACAGCCATACGGCAATGCCATTTCTTCTAGTGAAGGACAAATCTGTCTTTTGTTTTCGTATGGAGTTAAAGTTAAATTGGTAAATTCAAATTGAAGGGGAAAATAAAAAAGTGAAATTGAGATATGGGTCGGTGGATCATCATCAATATGTACCAACAATATCTACTGAATTATTGCTGATGATATATAGTGCTGAGAGTAGTACAATCAAGGGCTTAATTCGTGGACCCTACTTAAAATTCTAAGTTGGACTAAACTGTATAGTGAGTATTTATTTGTGTTGGTTTTATGTTCAAACAAAGGAGAATTGCTTCTCATTGGTTGTATCTTTTTGCCTAGGTTTGCTTTCTACGAAATATTTGCCAAACGATCCAAAAAGATTGGTAGAATGTTCTGGAATTTTAAGAAATCTAGTTGTGGAGTTTTATATTAGTAATTGAAATGATCAGTAAATTAATTCAAAATAGAATATAATGTACTATAATATTTTATGAAGAAATCACATTAGCTCAAAGTCATGTCTAAGAGATAATAATAATAGCAGTTTTGTTTTGAATATTATATTTTTGTGCATATTATATATATATATATATATATATATATATACAGTTGTACATATATAATTTTCTTTTGTCAAGACATCGGTGAGTTCCCTTTTCGTTTCTGCATATACCAAACCATCGAGTACATTTGCGCATAAAATAAGAGCAGCTGCTTAAAATTATTTTCCGATATATTCTCTTGGTTCCAAAATTAGAGATATAATTTGACTTTTAAGGTTAAACGACGACATATTAAATTTTAAAATTTGTATGACTCATAAAAATTTAGAATGTAATAAATTTTGTGATTAATAATTTTTATTATATACTATACAGTTATAATAATTGTATCAACTAAAATTAAATAAATTTATATCAATTTAAAGTTTGATATGTCGTCGTTTAATTTTAAAAATTAAATTATATATTTAATTTTAGAACAATATATGTTTATATGTTTTGGAAATCTAGGTTGGTAATATTTTTCATTAATTTGGGAAAGATTTTGGTGGTACGGGGGAAGATCAAATGAGGAGACAAAAGAAGATTGACGGTGGTTGAATGAATCATATCTAGTCCAGTGGAAAAACATTTATGAAAGACCGGCTGATTTAATTTGATATGGAAAGAGAATTCCAAACCTTGACCAGGGGAGGGACGATTCACGTTTGGAGTGACGCCAGCTAAAAAGGTGAACATAAAATAATTGATGTATGCAGATTATTTTTATTTTTATTTTCTGGAATTTACGTATAATAATTTATGAGAAATATATGTCTTACATAATTGAGAAATAACGGTCACGTAGGTAAAAATTGAACCTCTAATTTAATGGCATTTTCTGAGATTTATGTTCGGAGAAAGGGAAGGGAAAGTTATGATTATTTATGAAAGTTATTTGATTCAGTTTATATATATATATATATATATATATATATATATATATATATATCCAGGGCATTATAATAGACTAATAGTGGTCCCGTATAAATTGAATATTTGGACAACAATGGAGGGAATTCTTTATGTAGACATTTGGGGCAGTGGTCCTTTCTTCATGCACGAACCCACAAGCACTATAATGAGCCGTTAATGAAGTAAGTGGTGAAATTCTATGGTAGCTTCTGTTAAACTTACATAAAAAAAAAATCTATAAATCCATATTATACATTTGTGTAATGCTAAATTAGAGGTAACAAATCCTTCATCTTCTTCTTTTTATTCTTTCCCACCAATAATCCATGTGCATGAATACAAATAATGAAAGCTTGCATGGATTGTATGCTCTACAAAATCTGGCACAAAATTTTTAAATGAAAAACCAAATTGAAGCAAATCAAATATACAAAATTCAAATTTCATACTTTTCGTCAATTTTTTTGCTAAATGAAAATTTTAAATGGGAATTTCATGCTATATCAAGCATATAATTATACTCTATAATCATCCATGCTTCTATATATATATATATATATATCTAACTCTATCACAACAACAATATTATGAAAAATCTTTCTAATGATCAAAGGTGAGTCATCTACGAAATATTGTTGAATCAAAGCCAAAATGGATTAGAGGAGGGTTCAATTGCATCTACAACTTCCCAATTTTCAGTAACTACCAAGACAACTAGTCGCATGTGGAAGCGAGGACAAAACTCAAGCGAAGTCAGTACCGTCGATGTTTCTTCAAGACGTATAGGATGGGTTGGTGGAAAACGAGTTCAAATTGATTTCAATCAAGCTTCAAATATTCCACTTCGTCGAAGAACAAACATAAGGTCATTTGCAAGTCATATAATTTATCAAAGTACACTCTTCACCGATTGATTAAAGAAGGTAGTTTAAGAGCTCATTCAAATGCTATAAAACCTACATTGACGGATGAAAACAAGAAAGTAAGACTCAAATTTTATTTATCAATGGTTGAATAAGATATTCCTTCTGAAAATTCATTTTTTAACGGTATGTATGATTGTGTTCACATCGATGAAAAATAATTTTATATGACAAAAATAGTCAAATGATATTATCTTCTTCCGGATGAAAGTGAGCCTTTTTGGACTTGCAAAAGCAAAAAGTTTATAACCAAAGTAATGTTTTAGCTGTAGTTGTTCGTCCACAATTTGATGAAAATGGTAATGAATTTTGTTTTCTAAAAATTGATATTTTTCCATTCATTTATAAGGAACTTACTAAGAGAAAAAGTAAAAATTAAGATGCCGGTACCCTTGAGACAAAACCGATTTATCTAGTAACACAAAAGGTTTTTAGATCTTATTTGATCGACAAAGTGTTACCTTCAATTAGAGAAAAATGGTCCTCTTCAAGTGTCAGAACTCCTATTTTTATCTAACAAAATAATGCCAAACCACATGTGTATGTTGATGATGTTGAATAAGTGGAACATGCGGCAAAAGATGGATTTGATATTCGTTTACGATGTCAACCCCCCAACAGTTCGGATATGAATGTTCTTAACCTTGGTTTTTTAGAGTCATTCAAACTATTCAGCACCAAGAAACTCCTACAACTATTGACGAATTGGTAGCTGCTGTAGAGAAGTCATTTGATCAATTATTATCAAAGCATCTCAATCATGTGTTTTTAACTTTGTAAACGTGCATAGTTGGAGTAATGAAGGTGTTTGGTGGGTTTGATTACAAAGTGCCGCATGTGAATAAGGACGGACTAGAAAAAGATGACAATCTCTCAACTAGCATCCAATTTAAACGGAATGTGATGGATGAAGTTATTTTCCATCTCCAAGAACCATAATTGGAATCTTATTCTAAAATTATTTTTTTCTTTTCTTTTTCCTATGGTATTTAGTTTGTCTTTGCTGCTTTGGTTTGTTCTTCAACATATTCACCTATGGTTGTAGTTTTATTGTCATGAACGTTTTTTGTTTTGTTCTGTTAGTTACATTGAATTTAAGTTACTCATATTGAATTTAAGTTTCTTGTTTTGTTCTTCAACCATTGAATTTTGCAACAGTACTTAACTTTGTAGACATAAAATCATAGATTCAACAAAAAAGAAACTCATGCAATTATTCCAAAAATACAAAACACTTGCCCAAAAATATAATAAAGAAAAATTTCATTAAACATCTCACTTAAAGGATGGACACTTTCCAAAATTGCATAACCAACAATTATTTTGATTTTTATAGTGTAATTAGCGGATTTCCATCATCTCGATATTTTTTTTCATATTTGTAACTTGTTGTTCTAACAGTTCAATTTTTTCTTGCATAAATGTCACTTTTTTGTATAGTTGTTCAACCATTTCTTGATCATTTGTATTCTCATCTTCATCTTGAGCTTTCAGAATACCAAGGAGAGCTCGTGCTAATTTTATCGACTTCTTGGATGGCATTTGAATACTTTTGTCTGTCTCATTTAAAATTTCTTTTGCAATCTTTTTCATTCATTACTACAATAGCAAAAATCAAAGGCAGAAAAAAAGAGGATATTAGAAGAAGTTTTATGAGAAAAATAAAAAATAAAAATTAAACTACCTTAGTTGTCGAAAAAATCTCACCGATAGTGTTATCTACTTGTTAACAGAGTCTTCAAAATTAGTACTCTTGCATGTAAACATGCAATACTTACAAGTATGCAAAAAAGTATGCTTTGTTTTATTTCATATGCATGCAGAAGCTATAGTTTGATAGGAGAACAGAAGACTTTTCAATGTAGCGAGAATAAAAAAATCAATGAAACAAATTAAGTGCAATAAAGATTTTCAATGTAGGTGTGAGAGTGACTTTCTAACTTTTTAATTCAAAAATATTTTCAGTACATAATTAATTATACTTATTGAATATGGAGAGAGAATTATAATATGAAAAATATGAGAGATTTAATGATAAGGGTATAATAGGAAAAATTGTGTAAAAGTTTGGTTATTAAAAGAAAGTAGACATTTAATATAGGATTACCCAAAATAATAATAAAGACTTTTATTCTAAGACGGAGAGAGTATTTTATAGTATAATGGTTCGCTCTTTAAGGTTCGTTTTAGAGCCGGACCGTGTATGTATATATATATATATATATATATATATGTATATATATATCCTACTATAAAATATGGATAAAAAAATCTATAAATCCATATTATCTATATTAAAATGTAATGAAATATTAACTATACTATAAAATAGAAAATTAAAATATAATAAAAATGAGACTGAAACCGTGAGAGAAGAAACTTGTGATTGTGAGAAAGAAAATAAAAAATGGGAGGGTAAATGAAACATATAAATTATAAGAGTAATACTCAGGATATAAATTATATATAAAAATTGTGCATAAATTGTATAAAAAAAATAGAAAATAAAACTTACGATTAGATAATTTATACATTTTTATTGATAAACAATATATGAACTCTATTCTTTGTATATAATTTTTTATATACTATTTATGCAGATAGTATGATTTAAATTATAGATGGTATAGATACTAGGAAAAGTCATATATTTTTGGACGACTCCTTTTTCTTTTTAAAGCAACATGAACAACTTTTTTTTTTTCAAACCACTCCTTTTATATTCAACGGATATAAAAGTGTTCGAATTTCGTCGTTTAAAATTCAAGTTTTTACACCCATCCTACTCAAACTTGGTTTTGCGGACGGACTGCCAGAATCCCCAAGGACCCCAACCTAAGCTCATTTGTCAACGGCGTAAACTTGTATTAAAATAATCATGCTACGTATTCAATTGTAAAATTTATTAATATATGAGATTGATAAAAATTATAAAAAGATCTTATTTATTATACATTTTTAAAAAAATTATCACTAATATTTATCCGCGTAACTAACAATCAAATAATCGATATACATATTCGCAATATATATCATTTTTTCTGAAAAAAATAGGTGGTCCAACGAGACTTGACTCTCAATGAACTCGTTGACTCTCAATGAAAATAATTTATATGCCAAATTGTTAGGTATATCTACCCGGCTATGGTGTAGACAATTTTTTTTAAGCTTTTTGATTTTTTTAAAGATACCTTTCGACTTTTAAGATAATTCTTATTTTGTTTTTTTCATATTATTTTTTTTATCTTTCTATTTAGTTCTTCAAATTTTATAATAATTTTATTTTATCCCCGTATCATTATCTTTAAAAAAATTGGAACGATAAATTATGAAATTTGTAAACTGTCCAAAAGTATTACTAATTAATAAAAATATTATTATCTTTAAATGGTAAATTAATTACATTAAGTTTGTGTTATAAAATATTAAATTAATTAAAACTTATTTATATTTCGGGCCGGAGGAAGTAGGACAAAAAACAATTTTGTAGTGACCAAGTTCAAATCACCTCCCAAAACTAGATACAACAAGTAACGATCACGGGCCTTCTATCAATACTCAAATAAAGCACTGCAGACTAGTAATAGGGCTATGGCCTTAACATGCATGCATGCATGCAAGCAAGCAAGCAAATTATTCAGGAGAAATCTCTTTTGAAATAAAAAGAACTCGTGACAAAAAGTTGAATTTTCTCGTACATATTTTCCTCCACCTTGTTTAAATTTATTAGCTAGTACATTCTCAAAACTTTGGGAGAAAGAAAGGTAAGGTATTGCATTTAAATAACTCCCACACCTTCTTGGTATTCAAAGTTCTAAACTATAGAATTCCCTGGAATTTCCTTGTTTTCCCTGGATAGATTTACAAACAAAGGGACACTAGTGAAACAGGAAGAACAATTTGGAATCTAAATCATTTTCCTTTAGGTACAACCACGAACATCAAAATAATATTCCCCAATTTTCCATCTTAGATATATGGAGAATTATCCTCTGGAATCGATCTTGTACCTCAATCATCAAATGATTCAAATTCTATATATACACACGAATTCAAGAACTGCAGATGGAGATTTGAGGTACCTTTGCCACTAAAAATATTTTTTTGTGCATCTGAAATAATCTAGAAACGGTTTTTGTTCATAAAGCAAGCACTTTGGATTTTGTTTCTTTCATGTTAACCTTGAGTTGTGTTTGAAGTCGAGTGTCGGGTGGAATTGTTGTTCAATGAAACATGCTGATGAGGGGGCCATGGTATGCGTTCTGGAGGAAAAGGCACAGGAGCAGGCTGAGCAATGAAAGTAGGAATATCTTCTCCAGGCATCAAAACTGAAACTTCTGTTGCCCTCGTAGGAATCTGAGGATGAAATTTGAGTCAGTAGAACATCGACAGCATGTAGTTTTACAATTCCCAGAAAGAGAATAAAAGTTTACGTACAAGTTTATACTAGAACATAGAAACATACAAGAAAGGGTCAATTTTTGCTTTTACTAAAGAAGAACACAAGTATGCAAACATCTCTGAAACTTAATTATCAGAATTGTGGCTTAGGTGGGATGAGATGATTCGCTAGTAAAAAAACAAAGATAACACTATGATGCACGAGCTGTGATCCCAGATGCTATAGTCCTATCGAGAATCCTTTGCATCTGTCACTTATTTCAAATCCCGACACCTTATCCAGGCTATAGAGTGAGATAATATATAATTTTGTGTGAAGTACACATTATGAAAAATCTGCTTTAATTCAAAACCAACCTATTGGCACTAAACCAAAGCCTCTGATATTGACAATGTCTAATAAAGAATGGATAATTAAGATATGAGCTCATAGAAAAATTAATGTTTGACCAAAATAATAGAACTAAACATACGATACAAATGCAAAACTAGAATAGATTTTGCTTTGTTAGAGAAAAACGTAGACTATTAATGTAGTGATTGCCGCCACGAACACTATGAAACTATGAGTGAAGCAAGCCTCTTCAATCAGGGCTTCTTGCTATTGATTCATTGATCCCTATAGGACGGGATAATTAAGATAAGAGCTCATAGAAAAATTAATGTCCGACCAAAATAATACTCCCTCCGTCCCAAATTAATTGTTTTTCTAGGACTTTTTAAAGTCAAATTGACTATTTTTAAAATTAATAATTAAACATATATAAATATATTTCTAAAATTATAAAAATTGAAATTAGTAATAAATTGTATATACTTTCTTTTGGTTATAATATCTTTACCTATATGTTAGCAAAAATAGTAAAAAAATTAGTTTTAAAAATAGTCAATTTGACTTTAAAAAGTCCTAGAAATGCAATTAATTTAGGACGGAGGGAATAGAACATAAACATACGATACAAATGCAAAACTAGGATAGATTTTGTTTTGTTAGAGAAAAACATAGACTGTTATCGTAGCGTATTTAGCCACATTGGTTATCAATGAATAAGTAGGAAATTTTGACACCAAATTATGTTGACAACTCCCCAAGACTCTATAAAACAAAAGAAACAAGCACAACACAACAGATGAGCTTTCAGGAAATTATTCAGTGTGAGAACAAATAATATTAGAGAAGTACATTTGTTAACTAGATAAACTAAACTTTTCACATATAGTACTGCTTTATCTGCCATTTTGTTGTCTTAGTTCTCATTATTACTTGCCAAAAGATTAAGAGATCAAAGATTCAAGACTGATGGCGGAAATAGAAAATATATTTAAATGTTTACACAATCACATGGTACTATTTCTTTCTTTCTTTCCTTTTTTTGGAAGTCCGCATGGTACTATTTGACTTTTACTATACTGAGTTTGAGTACATGAAAAAAAATTTGATCACTGGCTATATTTGACTTTGTTCATATATTGGTTAAAATATTAATGGTAGAGGATGACAAAAAATATTATAACTATTTTTTTGGCTAATTAATATCACATCTTTTTGGAGAAGTTACAAACACTAAAATGGTGCTAGCCTGTTTGTTCGTTGATTGACGCCCACATATGGGACAGTGTTTATTGATAATATCTGTATAGCATTTCATTGATAAGAAATTGCATATCATTCATCATTATCGAATGCTTCACATTAGGAACGAATTTTAGTACACAGCACACACTAACATCTTCATCTGATAAAAAATCAGATATAATATTACCTTCACCATTAGGAAACTTAGGTACAAAATAACAAACAATGTATAATTGCATTATCTATTGTCTTTATAAACATTTAACCGAATTGATGATAATAAATTGATAGTCCTGATTAGTGTTACGGTTATTGCCCTAATGAAGAAATTTTTGTAACAATCACTTGTATAAACACCAAATCCAATCCTGTATAGGCAACCCTGTGTTATATTAATAATTTTTTACACATAATGAATATGCAATAGTGCCTGAAGATTTTTCTTAGACGCAATGTAAGCACTCATTAAACAAGTCACATACTTATCTGAACAGTTCTCGACTTATGTTTGTTTTTGTTTTTTGTTCTTTTATTATTTTTTATATTAGAAGCAATTTGGATATCGAGTACAATTAATGCTTAAATGAAGACAATAAACAAAGACTTGACAGCAAAGGAAAGATGACGGCTTGTCTCCAATCCTAGTGGTGGCCATGAGGTGACGCGAGGCATCATAAATATTGGTAGTGATGGGTCAAATTGGGTACCATGTACAGGAGTGGGGGTAATATGGGTAGAGTTGGGACCAATAAACCAGCTTGCAACATCTTGGATGGGCCAATTTTCAAGTATCATAATCAAGAGACAATTTTCTTTTCTTAGGTACCTAAGTTTGAGGGACATTGCACATGCTTATATTATAAAGAAACTCTAATGTTCATTAATGCAATGTTTAATTATACCAGACCCATTCTTATATTACTATATCCATTTGTTTTTATTTGGCCACTGAAGTAGCTGGGACCCATTCATGGAATTTTGATTATGGATAGGATCCCAATGAAATATACTTCTGTATTTTTTCTACCAGCAAGTAACTGGGGCTTATACAAACTAGTAAAATAATATAATCACTTAGATTCATAATTAGCTACTTCTGTACTAAGCACAGAGATTTAATACTATCAACATTAGCATACATGGTAGGTACTGAAATAACATAGAGAACTGTCATTGAACAAAGAAAGACAGAAAAAATAGAGATAAGAGACAGAAATAAGGCTAGCGGGGGCCTTGTATTTCCCCTTTTTGCAATAGACTTTGGTGGTCAAATGAACAAACATAAATAAGTGGGAAAAGAGACAGAAATAAACAGTTTCCATTGGAACAAACAAGAAAACAAAGGGTAAAATATTAAAAGGAAGAATCTACTTTCACAATTTTAGCTCACTAGATTCCTAAAATCCTCTGTTAGAATTGAATTAAACGGAAAAAGAAATTTACATTCTTTATGTGGCAGATAAGATGTAAAGTACCTATGGGTTTTGGGCAGCTAGTGAAAAACTATCATAAACAAATCAACTGCATGAAAATGAGCCACATATAACAAAGCTGCAATAAATATAGAAAGGCAGAACTCTACACACAGACAAAGAAAACACTTGCTTGTAATACTTACTTTGGGTGATGGGTGACTGAGCTTTCGATTGAACCCCATTTGAGAGTCAATATCTGGGTGACTCCGGCCACCGGGCGGCGATAAATCCGGCGAAGTGGGTCTGAGAAACCTCTCGAAAATGGCCATGACAAGGAACATTGCGATGAGAATGGCAGTGGCAACAAATCCACAAGAAACTCCATTAACGGAGTTACCAAAATGCCTCCAATGGTCATCCCTCTGAAAATATGGAGCTCCAGTCGGCGACCAACCCCCATGATCTTCTTCCCCCATTATTATAATTATCAGTTCTATCACTTTTTTGGGTAATCAAGTCTTTCAATTCCAAATTCAGCTACCAGAACTTCAGTAGCATCAAGACTTGAAATTAAAGAACACCCAAAAAAGCACAGAACAAGGATGACAGTTATGAAAGTTTAATTTTTTATAGATTAGAGAGAAAATAGAGAGCTTTTGAAGATGGGTTTTTACTATTTTAGGCCATTATCAAAGCATCCCAGTGTTTATACAAACACCTGGTGTGCAGGCCTCCAAAATATAAGAACCACCACCTGTTTGTGTTTATGTGTGTTAGAGAGAGAAGGCGAGGGAGAGAGCATGTGGAATTCACTTTACATACAGGTGACTGGAGGGTTTGAAAATGAGAGCTTTGGGATTTGGATAGCTATGGAGAGAAGAGAGAGAGAGAGAGAGAGAGAGAGAGAGAGGAGGAGGAGGAGGAGGGGGAGGGTCTTCCGTTCAGTCTGAATGTACTCTCTCCATGTATTAATGTACAGTTTGGAAATGTCACTTTTGTACTATTTTGTTTGTTATAATAGTAATAGTAATAGTAATAATTGAAATGGACTTCTCAGTTCATGTGTATGGGCCTGAATGTCTTTGGGCTTAATTGCCACAAAGCATTTAATACTACAATTTAACCTACTAATTTGTTTCTGAAATTGAATATTAGTAATAATCATATTAGTCACCTTATGGTCCAAGGACATTTTACCCTATGAAGCTTCAATATTTTCACACTCACTTCTTTTGTTCCTTATTTTAAAGAGGCCGCGATCGATACTCTAATGTGTACATGAAATCTCTCGACTCTAAATCGTCTTTATTAAATTTTGACCCTATGGCCTATATTTTATCAAGGAATTTTCACTATTACTTAAGGAACCCATTCAAATTCACTTCGACCTACTTGAGATATGAGAAAACATAGATTATTGAAGTTAAAAACTCCTTGCTTGTTAAATAATATCACTCCGTCCCAAATTAATTGCTCAATTTTAACTTTTTTTAAGTCAAATTGACTATTTTTAGAATTAATAATTAAGCATATATAAATATATTTCTAAAATTATAAAAATTGGGGTTAGTAATAAATTGTATATACTTTCTTTTGGTTATAATCTTTTCACCTATATTTTAGCAAAAATAGTAAAAAGATTAGTTTTAAAAATGGTCAATTTGACTTTAAAAAGTTAAAATTGAGCAATTAATTTGGAACGGAGGGAGTAGTAATTATAAGTGTCAAAACATTTGCCCATTATTAGTCTAGGAGTACTTGTTACTCCATGGGCCCTTCAACCTCCATAGCCATGAATTTGAAATTTAACAGTCCATCGGGACCCAGCCCAATAACTTCTGGATCATGGGAGATGTCACAAGTGTTAGTGTTCTAGCAAACCTTTAAGATATTTCATAATTGCCATTTAGGTATCTTTCCTTGTGAGGTGCATAGGAGGGCAGTTGTGAAATTAAGCTTCAAACGTTGGGCATATATATGTAAGTAGTTTGCTAGTGTCCAAGTCCAAAATTCAGGAGGAAGAGGCAACAGATTTGATGAACGTATGAAACTGATGAAAACAAAAGTACAACAACCATTTCGTAATTTTCATCGATGGACATTCAACACAATTATTGTGGCCCCCACTTCTTACATCTACAATCGTTACCTTCGGCAATATGACTCGGAGTCTGACCTGGCACCTTGTCAACGTGGCAATTTGTTTGATATTTGTTCATATTAATTTTTTCATATTTTTTTAATAATTAATTTTTCATTGTTTTGTTTCAATTTATTTAGAAAAAGAATGAAAATATTAACAAATAATAATTTAGTCTGGAACCACATCTATTTATCTATTATCTATAGTATACATAAAAGGTGAACGCTATTTTTCTTGTTCCTAAATTTTTATATGTTCGTTCCAAGTTAAATACTTTTTAAAAAATAATTAAATGATAATTATAGAAAATTGATATTTTTCACAAGCTAAATTGATAGTTTCAAAAACTTCTTCTTGCATAAATAGTAAATAAATCTCACACTCACGTAAGAAGAAATTTGTGAAAATATTAAATTTTATTTATGAAAATAATAATTTTCTTATTATATAAAGAATATGACCAAGATTTTGTGATATTGGGTAATCAAATACTCGCATAGTGAAAAAAATAAATAAAAATATTATGATCGATTAAGTGCTAAATATTTTAATTAAAAGTAATAAACTAATGATAAAAAAATTACCAAAAAATTGTATTAGGATTTAGTTTGTCTCCTTTCCATTTTATGAGGGAGTGGTATTAGGGTCGCATTCTATATTTTGCTTGATGTCGGTATATGCCAACTCATTATCCCGACCAACTTTTTTGATCACATGAGTCGATAAAATCAAGAACTCGTTTATACGAACATGAAAATTCAACATAAATTTTTTATAATTTTATTTATTTATATTTTAACTCCTTATTTTTTTATAATAGAGAGTTAAAATATAAATAAATAAAATTATAAAGAGTTTATGACCAATTTTAATGTTCACGTAAATTTTTTATAAAAAGACTCCATCTCATCATCGCCACGTGGCATAATTTGGACCCACCGGAGTTCGGACAGTAATTGTGTAGTAGTCCAAAAATGAGTGCACGTTTTCTCTCTCTCTCTCTCTCATCCCAAATTAATAAGACCAGCCCGACATATGAGCCCAGCCCTTAAATTGTCGGGCTTTTCAGGTTGTCAGCCAGCATTTGTGGGCCTCTGTACCTCTTTCTCAACGGTGCAGATATCATATTAGAAGGAATCTTCTTTCAATCGCAGCCGTCATTTCAATAGTCAAATTGACCCACGAGGCGTGGTATATTCGCGCGTGCACTGTCGCACGTGCGATTGCTTGTTGGAGTGTAGAAGGATTGAAGCTAGACAACGATAGATATTGGATTAGATTGGTGGGGTCAATGAGTGTCAGGTGGTGGCGGACTGGTGGTTCGTGGTGACTGAGCCCATGGGTCAGGCCCGTCAGGGTTATGGTAGTGGCCAGTGGGGAGACTCACGTGAAGGAAGGGATATCTTTATACTCCTATATACGTAGGTAGCCATGTAGCCAGGGGTCCTTTCTCTTCTTTTAATAGTGTTTTGGACATTTGAACATGGCTTCTTTTGATTCCACCAGCTTATGAACTCCCAATCGAAAACTAGTTTAGTTTAAGGTGAGGTTAAATGCACAATAATTTTCAATATTTGGATAGCATAATTTTTATTTTTATATTTTGTTTTTATGTATTATGACTTGAGGTACAAATATTACGATGCACATGAAGATAAACAACTATCATTAGAGTTTATATACATAAGCACACACTATAGTATAATTGTTAGTACAAATTTCTTCTTATAGTTTTATTAAGCACTTATCCATAAATATTTCATTTCTTTATTAATTATACTTTCAAGGAAATTACTTAATTCATATGCAGAGTCAACATAAAATCGACTAGAGAAATAAAAATAAATTAATTAATTTGATTATATTTACAAAAAATCATATTTCTCCAATGAGTTTTTGAAAGTAGTATGCACACAAGCCAATCATATTTGATATGATGTAGCATATACTTTGTAATCTTATTCGGTTATTAAAGGCATTTTATATTATCTACATGGTGCTGTTATATTAAATGTGATAAACCCATAATTTTGAGCAATGCTTTTAGAATCATGATGGGGATCATGCTAATGAGATCTAAATTCTAGATAGCTCACAAACTTAAATTGTTCCTAATCGATGGATTACTAAAAAGGGGATTAGTGAATCCGGATAGATTAGTACATACGTTGCTTGCTCTTATGAAGAGAATGATTGATCTCATAATCATTTGTGTGGAGACACTAAAGTAAGTATGTAGGTGCTTATTAGAGAATAAGTTCACTGAACGTGGCTCGCTAAGGAATACCTAATGGAGTTTTACTCGCCTGTCAATAGGAATTCCTCTAGTGATAGTAGTACAAGTGATCCTTGAACTTGAGATCATCATAGTATCTTGTGTATGATGAGTTATACTTTGACATGTCCCTTAAGACCTTTAGGGTATATCAAAGGGTATGATTGGGTATAATAAGTTATACATGGAGATAGGTGAATGATCAATAAAGAATCTACCACTTCTAGTAAAAGGAGAGAATGTCCTATGTGATTCGATAAATGACGACTCAGAAGTCTTTGGCCAAAGCAGAATGAAATTAGAAAGGAGTTTCTAATTTGCATTAATTAGAGTTGTGCATTTGAGAATCGAAATACATATAATTAAATAAAATAAGACTTGACAGTAATTCCATGTCTTATATTTAATTGGGACATTGTATGGTAGAAGGATTGAATTGTACGGTAACTATGCACTGAAAGGTTCTTTTATGATTAATGTTGAAATCTATATTATCTGGAAAGTCGTTGATCGCTAAGGGGGCTTACCCTTATTGTAGAATAAATATTATTTATTTAAATGAATTAAATAGTTTAATTTATTTATTTAAATAAGATTAGAATTGTTCTAATTGATTTATTCACAACCGGTTTAATATGGAGAACCTAAAGGGTCACACCGCAAAAAGAAAATATTTATTTAAGAAGTAAATGGCATAATTGTAATAATAAGTTAAGTGTATTTAATTTAGTCTATGGAGATAGAATAAATTAAATAGCTTAATATTTATTATTTAATATTTTAGAAATATTAAATATAAATTAATAAGAGGAGTCTTATTATTATTATTACTATTACTATTATTTAATTCCTAATAGGGATTGGGAATTAATTAATAGAAGTACTCTCACATGAATTCCTAATTGGATTAGGAGTTTAATTTAATTAAAGGAGTTTAATTAGAATAGAAACCCTAATCCTAAATAGTTTAGGGAAGGGTTTTTCCTACATCTATAAATAAGAGAAGTCTTATCATAGATTAGGGTTACACACTCTTGCATAAGAATTGTAGAGAGTACTTACAATTTCTATAGAGATAGAAACTAGGGTTTTGCCAACACCCATCTTCTTGAACAAGTATTATTCCTTGGTGGATCACCTCTATAGGCCAAACACTTGGTTGGCTAACGTTGATCAAAGGAAGGAATCCCATCGGTGAAATTCAAGGAGAACGCGAAGGAATTGGAGGTGAACTTGTACCCGAGGAAGCACGGTTCTACGAGGGTATAATTTCTTAATCTCTATCTCTTTCGTTAATTGATAATTGAACATAAGGAAAGATCATGGTGATGGTTTGTATGAAAATTTTAAAATCCGTTTTATCGCGCTTCCGCACTATTTATGTAATTTGATTGCATGTTCGCGCGTTATACAAACCTAACAGTTTTATGTCCGAGTCCCTATATTATATAAGAGGAGAGATGTCAGAGGGGTGTCGCCTCCGGAGAGAGGAGGTGAGGAGGAGATGAAGGTCGGAGGAGGCGAAGGAAGAGATGAGCACCACCGCTACTGACAATGCAATATAGAGAAGATATAATGAAGGGTCAGATTTATTCCAAACTTTGGACATTTCAAATGATTTATTAAGGTGAGCGGAAAATTCAAAATTATTTGTATTTTGTTAGATAGATAGTATAATGTGACTTTAATTACGACGGTGGGTTGAATGTTGCATTCCACAGGGCAAGAAGGGTCTTGGGAGAGCCCTCACAACAAGTAAAGAGTCATCTCGAAAATAACTTTGTTAGAGCCCAGCCAAGAGGTTAACTACACCTGGGCGGCAAGTTTGGCAGCCGAATAAAATGGTCATATATATAAAGCTGCCCAGGCAGAGACAATTTTACCCATATGATCACCAAAAACAACATGCACATGACCCCAAAATTGAACCAACTGCACCCTGTTTGATTTATTCACAGACAAGGATTATAAATATTATGGTTCTTGTCATTAATCTTGGGTGAGATTGAGAGGCCATTTTGGAAGTCATTATTAGGGATAAGTAGGACCTTGTTTTGGAAGCAACATGATTTATTCACTATAAAGATGTCTATGAAAACTAAGTGAATTGCCTAACATCAACCAAACACGGCATAATCATTGCTAAAACTTTCTCCTTTAGTTCCAACATCATCTTTTAGTAATGAAACTTGTGAGAAAGACATTGCCTCTACTTGGCTGCCTAACTTTTATTAATTTAATTTACTAAGAAAATTGATAAATGCGCTTCACCTTTCATCGAATTACAATAATTTAATCTATCATTGATAATACAAAACATGAAATGTGGAACGCATTTATAACTTTTTTATTTACAAAAGTACCATCTCTCTTACTACAGAAAGCAAAATGTACTAGTAGCTAATTACTAAAAACTTTGACCCGAAAAGAATAAAAAAAAAAGTTAATTATTTAAGAAAGTTGGATAACACAAGCATGGCTACAAAGTTCTCTCTCACCATCCTCTATTATTGGTTCAAAGCTCCTCCATGCATCATCTGTGGTTGCTGATGTATCAAATCTATGGACTACTGATATTGTGGTTGATGAATCTCTGGCCGTACGATACCCGGTTAAGAAGTACAAGTAGTTTCCAATTGGCACCATTGTTAAATATAGCCTTTGAATTTGGGACAAATGTTCTTCATCAGCATCATAAGATGTTAAATTTGAGGGAGCAAGACTTTTTCTTTGAGACCCTTCAACCATATACCAAATATTAAGATTTCCATCATATGCCTCAACGTGACCCTTCCATGCCTTAAAACAATCCCCCGAGCTAAATAATTTGTCATCAACGGCCACGATTTGATTAGGTGGCACGTCTAGTTGCCACATCCCCGCCTTGAGCTCCCACGTTCCCGTCTCTGCGTTGTACAGCTCAGCAGAGCTACGGTCAATGTATGGCACGATTCGATCCGAAATCCCTCTCTCTGCGAATCCACCAACCACGTGGATTTTCCCTTGCCACGTCACTCCTACACATTTGTACCTTAAAGTACTCATATCTGGCAATGGTGTCCATTCATCACGTGACGGGTCATACACCTCAGCTGACGAGATACCCTTCGCACGTGCCAAAATCGAGTGTCCCCCGGCCACGTAGATTTTATTGTCACATATGTTGCACGCAAAATCGTACCGTGGCATATTTAATGGTGCACATTCGGACCATTCAGCGGAGATGATATCATAACGTAACACTGACCGACGTACTTCTACGTTCACCTCTATAAAGTCATCGGACCCGTCCAGAGCTTGCTCTTTCCGGCAAAGGCGCCCTCCGACAATGTAAATTAAATTACCACTAGAAATCATAGCGAAATCTTTTAACACATGGTTATCATATAATCCCGGAATATAGCTAACATGACTCCATGTATTATTAGTAGGATTGTAACACCCTATCCAATTCGACACGTTAACATTGGGGCCCGACTCTTTATAGCGCCAAGAGGCGTATACACGATAGCGGGACACAGAATTTTCCGGTGACTGCGGCGACGACGGAGTGGGGAGTGAATCCATTGAAGTGGTGGTGCGGGTGATGATAGGGGTAGAACAAATTATGGTACTCATAATTGTCAAATTAGAAATATTGTAAATATAGATAATAAGGGAAGATATAGAAATGCCTAGGCGGAAAGTTCTAGGAATTGTTGTTTGTGTGCATCGACTAGGAAATTTGATAAGCAAACCTTTGATAGAAACTAAGCTTCTTGATGTCTTTATCTAGGAATTTCTTGTTATGATTGACCGAATTATTAGTGTTGGTAGTGTCCCTTGTAGTGTCCTTTAGGCTTTTTGGTTGCTTGAGTAATTTTAAATTTTAATTTAGGATGATTAGAATAATTGAACAAGGGGACTTCAATTTAATCTTAATAATTGATATGCGACATTTTGTTTTTTTCACTAATTTTGGTTGCTCAATCCCAATCAACTGATTGTAGATACAATGTATGTGGGCTTTGATCCTTGAACCATTGGTGATTTTTTTTAAAAAATTCACCCTAATTAAATTACTGATTTTTTTTTTCTTTTTTTTAGGTTGAATGGCAAGAGTATTATCGGACCAATTTATGTGTCAATCGAGACTAAATTTCTCTCCAGACGATCTTAAGGGCGTAACTCCCACATCGACTTGGTATATTCAGGAGTGCAGGAAGTCAAAGTAGGGAGCAAACCTCCCTAAGCACTAAATCAATCCTTTGGGGTGGGGTTAATTAAATTACTGATCACAATAATATGCTACCTACTTTCATCGGGCTCCGACCAAACACAAATATTCCTATTAAGATAGAATTGAGATTAATGTCAAATAACATCAATATATAACATGAGACAAGAGATAAGATTGATAGAATTGAGATTAATGTCAAATAACACCAATATATGACATTAGACAAGAGATGAGATAGAAAATTTAGACTATCTTCTGTCTCAACTGTTGTCTCATCTACTGTTTCACTCTATATATTTTTACGTAAATGTTGTTCATTCTTTTATTTTAAAGTTAATTTCATAAGTGAATGAAGAGGACCTCTTAGTATTACATGACAAAGACGGATGATGAATCATAAAATATGACCTAAAATCTAAATTCCCGTTAAAAATCAAAATAATAATTTTCCTCTTTTTTTTCCCTCTTTTTTTGTTGTTAATTTGTTAATAATTGCACTCTTAAGTTGTAATGATTCACCATCTATCTATCTATATATATGTATATATATATATATATATATATATATATATATCTATAAAACAAAGTGCAAAGGATTTTGAACAGACAAATTATTCCCGCTCACCCTCCTATTTAATCTTGACCGTCAAATTTCAAAGATAAATCTGGCCGTTACTTTTATTCTCCTTCAATATATCCTCAAATTCACCTTCCAAATTCCAAATATCCTCATTCCCTTTCCCAAATCCTAAACTCTTCAGAGGAAGACCTCTTCCCCAAATCCTAAACACGAAGATACCAAAACTCTAATTTCTATTCTCCTCTTTATATCCTCACTCCCTTTCCCAAATCCTAAACTCTTTTCAGAGAAAGACCCCTTCCCCAAATCCTAGACACGAAGATGCCACCGAAGAAAATAGGCGTGAATAGCAAAGCCCAGGCGGGTAGGGTTCGAAATAGCGAACGTAAGGAGAAGGAGCTCGATAAGGCGAATCGCGTCTCCATCCCGATACCTAAGGTTACCGATGCTGCGCTCCCGCGACGGGGCGACGAGGAGCAGGTGCATATTCAAGCCAATCTCCTTCCTGTTACTGGAAACGATCAGAGCTTGCAGATTCAAGCAAATGAAACTCCCAACGACTTTGTGCACGGTAAGTGTATGAAGCTAAGCATATAAATCTTAGGGTTCATTTCTGGCTTTGGGTTGTTTAGTGATTTTTCATTTCTGGCTTCATTACATTCCATTGAATTAGGGTTCTTACTTTTGCGCAAACTGATTGGGGTTCATCTCAGTTTTTTTCTCTACACTACGTTAGCTACATGATAATTTTTTGTGCATTTCTCCTACTACTGTATGAACTGTAGATATCCTGTGATTAACTTTAACTTATTGTAGATATTTGGTAAAATTTGTAGATATTTGTTAATTTGTAATAGGTATTTTTGTTTACCTCTAAATTTTATTAAGTACATTATTTTTTTTGTTTTGTTGATTTGAAAATGAGAGGGTGAAGAGTGGATAGCAGGTCATGAAACTCTGTACTTTTGCGGAACGAACATTACAAATTTAGCTACATTTCAACCTTTTTCCATTTTAATCTCTAAAGTAAATTAATTTCTGCTAAACATTTTTTATATTATGTGGATAAGCAGGCAAATTGGTTTCTGTTAAATCTGCTTAACAGACTTAAACTCTCCTGTATGCTTTCTTCCTTTTTCGTTTCCGTTGTTCTTAGTTTTTCCACTTTTGTTCCTTTTGTTTATATTTTGGGCTTTTGTTTGTATTATTTCCACATAAAATTTATTCAAAATTCCCCAAACGAAAGTTTACTCCTGCGTATTGAAAGATTGTGTACAACTTGGTCCCTCATATTAGGATGTTCAAATCCAATTAAATATTGTTTGATAATGCATTACATTAAAAACATTTTAAATGTTAAATATGAAATTAGGGATATAGTTTTGTCAAAACATTTTAAATTTTAAATATGGATATATTTTAGTCAATGTGACCATCGAAAGGTGCTTTTAGTAAGTATATATTTTGACTAAAAAAAATCCTTATGTTTCTAGCGGAAGTATTTTTAGTTGAAAGACCAATTTTTATGTTACTTTTAGTTGTAACCCAATTTACCATACTTAAACTGTTAGAGAAAAATTAAAGTTTGTAGAACACACTTTTATTTTTCTTAACTTTTTTATGAAACCAATACTCTATTTTACTGCACCACAATAGATTGTAATTTAAGTATGTAACAGGAGTGCTTTTGCATTTCCCCCTCAATCTAATAAAATATCTTTAACGTCCAAATTTAAGATAAATCCCACCATTCAAGTCTAATATAACTCACTCTACTCTCTCCTAATCCTCTGTTTCTCTCTTTTCGTTCTAAAAAGATCTGCTCATCCTCTGCGTCTCTCATTCTCTCAAGCTACCGATTAAAGGATTCATCAACTCTTGCTAACAAACTTATCAAGAGTTAGAGCTAACAACTGAATTGCAAGGAGAATCAAAGCAAAAACATTGTCAAATAAAGGATTCAAATCAACTATAATCAACATTAGAGCAAGGATTCATCCGCAATATTAAGCCTTTTTCTTATGAGATAGTTGATTATTGCTGAAATAGGAACCATGAAGGGTTCAGGTGTTATAAGAAGGTAATTGGATATGAATTTTCGTTCCAAAAATAAAGTCATGCTTAGCCTCTCCTTCTCTCAACCTACCAAACTTGCCAATACTTAGAGCTAACAACTCAAAGCTAAACACAAATACTAATCAGTAAACAAGCTGACAAATTCTCTCCCGAGTCAAGCAACTCAATTCTAGAGCTTTTTCTCTATCCTTTTTCCATTCTTCACTCTCTTTGGTAATTATTCTTTCTCAATTAATTTTTCACTTTTACTATATGTGATTTATGTATATACACTCTCTCATATGTGTTCGTGATTGATTGTTCGCGATTGGTTGTTCTATTGCTTATGTCATGTAATTTGTTTACTGATTAGTATTTGTGTAGTTTTTAGTACTTTTTGAGCTGTTTTGGATTGTACTTTATTGAATTTGTTGGGTTTTGTGATGGATTTTGGATTACAGAAATGTTTGTTTCTGCTGGAATGGGAATTTGGTATAGTTGTTTGACTGTGGAGTGTTTTGTCTTTGGTGGTCGGTGGCATTTTATATCATAAATTTCTCTTTGATTGTTCGATCTTTTTGTTTCAATTTGCTTCTTTCTGAAGCTCGAATAGTTGTTAATTGTTAAGTGCTGTTTGGATAGAATTGGTTGAGTAAATGTGTATCACATAGAGATGATTGCCAGCTACGCTCTTCGACAAAGCAAGCTAATTAAAAAGTTGGTTTCTGAAGGGAAAGTTCTTACCTTTTTCCCTTGGATTTTTTCTTTAATTTATTTCGCTTTGCATTCACATGCTATTACTCATGATCATAATTAGTTTGTAATGGTTTGGATAAAAAAAGATTGCTGAATATGCTCCTAAGCTTCTCAACATTTACCTTTACAATAATTATTAAAAGATGGGGCAGTGGTTTTCATGAGGCAAGAAACATAGAGGTAATATGTTATGGAATTGTACCTACTGTTTAGACATGTATCAAGTGTCTTGAACTTCTATATTGAAATTTTTGTTTTTATAGTAATAATGACCTAATATATCCTAAAAAATATTATAAAGATCATCTATTTATCTTCACTTGAAGACTTTTATGGTACTCATATTTACATGAAGGAAGATTTTGAAGTGTACTTTAAGATATCAAGGGATCCTTGCTATATTTTCCTTCGCTAAATTTCCAACGCAAGCCTAAGAGGCAACACCTTTTTATAACACCTGTCAACAATAAATGAAGAAGAGAAAGAAGGATTGAGATTTGATTACAGTGACCTAAGTTAGCCACTTTCTCTCTCTATGACTCCTATTTTCTCTTTATACATAACTTTCTTTTTGGTTTTTACTATGCTTTACTGTTTATTGGTTTTGTGGGTACTGAGTTTTGTTTGTTTCTAATCTTTTTTCAACTCTGCTTTTGTTCATTGTTTCCGAATTCTCACTGCTTTTTTGGGTCATAATAGCTGACAGCACTTTACTGACTATAAAGGGGTTTTGGGTATCTAATTTTTGTATAATACATGTGTAAAATGAGCATTTTCAGGTGAGACTTTGAGCTCAACATAATCAATGACAGATATATGATTAGTTTATACTTGCAATGTATTGGGGTTTTTTTTGTATTCACTTCTCCGAGATCCATTGTGTGGTATGGCCATTTCCACAAGTTCTTCTACTCTTTTTTTTTGCTTATCTTCAAATCCAAGTGTGTATAAAGATGTATTTTTCCTTTAATGAAGTTAATGATTTTATTTCTTTATTATCTGTTTTTTTTCCCATTTGATTTTTCAAATGTTCATAAATGGTGCTACTTTTTCTTTGTAATATTTGAGTTTGGTGGGATCAATATTAGTTTGTGGTTACATTATTTCCCCAAATTTTTTATTCTGATAAAGCTCTCTCTTTTCTGAACTTTTGTCCAATAGGTATGGCTTTTTATTAGTGCAGATTTAGCTTTGAAACAGAATCCTGTTGCCATTATTGTTGATGCATTATTCTTTTTGGTGCTGTCAAATTAATGGTTTAGGTAAATAATGAAGCATGTAGAGAATTTTGATGGACAAGTAAATACTGAGCATGTTGATATTGGTCCTGCCAATTTACTGTTTTAGATAAATAATGAGCATGTAGCGAATTTTGATGGACACGTAAATAATGAGCATGTACATACAATTTGTGGGATAATTCTTCCAATCTTTACATTTTCGGTGGGATGTCTATCTTGATTAGAAATTTTCAACTCTTTATCAAATAAATACTCTTTCCACATTGTCAACTCGCATTTTTCATTTTAAATTCGTCTTTAAGTACTAAATAATTACACGAGTATTCGCGCTGCCAGGAGGCACGCGTTAGTTTTTCTAGACTGTTACCAATTTTTATGTTGCTTTTAGTTGTAATTAATGCCAGATGGATACTGCAGATAGACTTAACTTCCTTAAAGTAACTCACCATTTAAAATTGATTTGCAATTTGATTATCCATTTGAGAGTATGGTGCATGTGGCTAACACGAAACGCAATTATTCAGTTATTGAGGGCGAGGTCGGATGAGGATGCGAGTGCACAGATGAGTGAGGCGCATAGCTTGCCTGTGGCTCGACATCCGGATATAAGGCTCAAGGCATCCTTCAAGGTGACATTTTATTGAGCTTGATTTTTTTTGCAATTTGAAGCTACTTATTCTACCATTTATATGAATCGTACATTGTTTGATTCCATATTTGTTCCAGTAATCATGTAGCAAGTAGGACTAAAGTCTTCAACTTTGGCTCAATTTATTATTTATTTTTGTTAAATGTGCATTTACTAGAACCAGTTGTTCTCTAATTTCCTTAACGAAAATTTTGACGTGGAAATAATTCAATTGATTATTAGGTTGTTCAGATTAGTCATGCGTGTATAGATTTATGTGGTATGTAACGGCGATTATGTTATTCATTTAAAGTTATTGGGATAAAATAACAGTAAAAATATACAATAGGGATATAAATGATCTACATTTTTTGTTCTCAGTTTGGCCGGGAGAGGTAATCCGTATTTTGTGGTACAAGTTCATATGTGGGGTACATAGGCTTAAGTAGCAATGTAACACGACATTTTATTTATACAATAAACATTAATTTGGAACTTGAAGTTGTCATGTCTCACTTAATACACAACATTATCATTTTGTATAAATCTAAGAAGGTAATATTATTTAGAATATTATTTTTGTTAGTTTTTTCAATCTCTAGAAGACAAACATTTTTAGAAATTAATATGTTTAGACAATAACCCTATTGAGGGATGCACACATGCAGGATGTTTGTCTGTTCCTGTCAAGGGCTCTTGAGTTATATGAGTGGCATGTTACTCATTTTTATTTTGACTCACTCATTATTGCCCATCCTATTGATAATTTATATTTCTTTTTTTCTAGCACTTTATCTGATGATTATTTATGTTATATTAACCCAAAAATTGGAAAATGATACACTATATTAGTTTTGTAACACAATAATTTCTAAATGTCTCATATATTATTAGTCTTCTTTGGCTCCAGAGTCAAGATGGCAATAACATATCTCTCCCATTTCCCTCAAATTTGAGCATGTACTTATCTCCTCCTATTTTTCTCACCAGCGACCACATTGCAGTTGCAGAGGAAAAACTAGGTAATCTCCCTCCTATTTCTCATGAATTTTAAGTTCAATTAGTTTGTTAGTGTTTGGAATATTAATTTAAGAAAGACCCATTTTTTAGTTCATTTATAATAATTAACCATCCCTCCCCTCGGCTAATTGTAGGATTCTTCCTATTAGATGCTTTATATTTGATAGTTCAACCCATGGAGTAGTAGCATTCTTTTTGTCATCTGCAATTAACATGACCCGAAAATGAGTCAAAATATTTCTGGAACAATTTGGTTGTCTACAATTTAGTAACTTATTTTAACGATAACTCTTTTAATAAAGGTACTTATTTTACATCAATTTGATACCAAGTGGTATTTTCTTATGGCCATAAAAGGACATTAGCTTTATGATAACACTAAACATAATTGGTTTCATCGTGCAATCTTATAAGATGTTAAATAATTAATATGTATTTGCATGTTTTTTTCACATACCTGTGAACTTCTTCTTCTTCTCTTTCAACTTTCAGTGCTCAAAAATAAAGATCCGCAAAACACATAGTTTTTCCCTTTAAAAAATTAGCTTTATTTTTTATACCGTGTGGTCTTTTTTCTTTTCTTCTAATCTACTCAAAATTAATTTGTGCTTTTCGTTTAGTGAGTTCATATATGATAAGTGGGAATTTATGTTTTCCTTAATTTATATATATTTTCCTTTTGTTTTCTTTTTAAATATTATAACTAGATTTACTCATGGAATTTGCAAATTGCTGTTTGTATTATAAATTTTCTCGACGAGTTAATATGCAATTCATGGTCCATAAAACAAGTGGTATTGGCATAACTAAAACGTTTACTGTAAATGTGACTACTAATTGTGATTTTCTTTTTCTACACCTAGCTTAATGCGGCCTTTTCCACAACTATTAGACCACGAGGAGGTCATTTTTTCTTGGGCTGTACAACGTCGTCGCACTCGACCACAACCACAACTACTATCTAAATGCCGCAAACTTACTTTGCAGTGGGGTCATACCCATCACCGTACCTCATCACGGTTACATGCCCAACCTCGACGTTCATATACTAAAAATTTGAAAACTCCGCCGAGACATGCTTTCGAACATGGCTTGACGGCAGGCGCACCTAAACAAACCCAAAGACAAGGTTTTCATTTCTTAAAACCTCTACAATAACAACTATTTTATTAACATTCTTTCTTCACTGCATTTGTTTTCGTTCCACACTAATACATTATTCCAGCAGCGAATATGAATCCTATGGTCACCCAATCCACTAGACAACCTACTTATACCGTGTTTGGATATGTAAGTTCCTTTTTCAGTCTTAATGCAAATTGAACAATTACTACTCATTTGTGAAATTTCTAACGTGTATGAACATTTGGGCCAGGAGGATTATCATTTACAATGCATGGTAAAATTATTGCATCTTTTTATACCAAACTTGCTTTTTATTACCTTTTTTTTATACTTTCTATATTTAACCTTCTTTTTACTTCCTTTCTTTAATAGAAAGAACATTACCGGAAAAAAAATATTGGCATTGTTATTCGAGAAGAATCTGAATTGAAGATTATGCGTAAGGCAAGATAACAATACTTTTTCTTTTATTAAGCTCATACTTAAAGTTCCAAGACATAACATCTTATATTTGTATGCTATCAGGAAAATCAAAGAAAACTTCGAGCAAAAGAAAAAGGGAAGGAGAATCAAAAAGGCAAAGAAAAAGAAAACCAATCTCCCAATTTGCCTGTGGTAAGTATACAATATTCTAGACATTTACGTTATTAGTTACAAAGATTTCTTACACAAAACCATATAAACAACATATTTGAACCTAATCTTTTAACAACACTAACAAACTTATGTTTATAATTATACATCTATTATTGTTTTCAGGGTTTCACTAATAATATCCTCTGCGAAACTACACTTCTCCAACGTAAAACACAATAATCATAAAGTGGCGAGCAATGCATGTTGCCCAACGTTTGCGTTTGAAATACAAAACCAAGCAAACTCATTACATGCACCCTAATCCAAATCCAAATAAATATACAACATTATTTTTTCCATAAAAAAACCACTACGACTTCTTAGCTTTACACTCACTTATATAGCTTTTATTATTTTTAGGGATTCAATAAAAATCTCGCTTACAAAGCTACAATTCGTCAACGTAAAAGACAAGAAAGGGATAATGGTGATGTGCGTCCAATACAAATTGCTCAGCGTTTGCGTCGTGAAAGAGAGAAGCAAGCAAAAATAATACAATCTCAAACTTCTCCGTTTCAACCAAGATTTTTTCCCTGGTTTAATCCCCATGCCATCCAAACGCGCAGCTTATGAACGAGAATGTAACTCCCGCGATCAAGAATCATTTTTATCACCATCCGTCGTTAATACATGCGCCATCAGATTCTACTACTCGAATTCCTCCAGTTTCGATTTTACCAACTCAAGCGTTACATTCAAATAACTCAAATTCAGCGAGTGCAGAAATCCTTATTCCACCAAATAATATGGAGTATATACATGACTCCCGTAACATTATATTATCTTCCATGCCGACATCCCCAACTTTCTACGTAAGTTCAATGCAAATTATTTACAACTACATATCATAAGGATTGTTACGTTATATGTGAACTATTTTGAATCAAATTCATTTATTTTATAGGTTACCAATTACTCAGTCAATCATTGATAAAGCTTGCGTACAAAAAGGAGGCATTGCCTACAAATATAGTCCATCGGTCGCATCCTATGGTAGGGAGACATTACCTCGATAAAATGAATATACAGTGTCCTCACTGCTCAGCATTGCATTGGAAAGTCGAAAAGTTATCAAATTCATGTGTTAACCGCCCTTTTTTCGGCGCATGTTGTTTGCAAGGAAAGATTCGACTTCCACACCTATTAACGCCTCCGCCAGAAATTCAATCATTATATGATGGCGATGATGATCAATCAAAGTCCTTTCGAAGTTATACCCGACTATACAATGCGGCTAATGCTTTTACCAGCTTAGGTGTACATATGGATGATAGAGTGGTTCTTGGTAGGGGTCCCAACGCATTTACAATCCATGGGGAATTGCGTCATCGGACAGGGTTGCTGCAACCGCCAGCCGGTCAAGATCCAGTCTATGCACAATTGTATATTCATGATGCCGATGTTGCTTTAGAATATCGTTCTCGAAGAAACCCGAAGCTGCGAGAGGATGTCTTGAGAACAATCCAGGATAGTCTCTTGAGATACAACTCATTTTCGGATAAGTTTAGACAAGCAGCTGCAATTTTAAGCAGGGAACATCTGAGCAATCACGACATCCCAGCTTACCTTCATTATAGTGCAGCGAAAGACCGTCGAACTCATAATTTACCAACGTCAGATGAGGTTGCTGTCATATTACCTGGAGATGGGGCTGAATTCTCTGCGATGCGGGATATTATTGTAACGGTTAAGAGGGAGTGACCAGTTGATGCAGATAAATGAATGTCATCCAGCTTATTTACCTCTACATTACGTATTGTTATTTCCGTATGGTGAGCTTGGATGGGAACCAAATTTTAGGCAGTGGGATGTCAATCAAGGTAAAGCTTCATCAAAAAGACTTACACAGTTGCAATATTATGGGTATCGTTTGTTTGAAAGACCTACTGAGTATTCAACTATCTTAAAGGGTGGAAGATTATTCCAGGAGTTTATTGTAGATGCATGGGCGGCAACAGAGCAGAATCGATTAACATATTATAGGCTCAACCAACAAAAATTGCGATCTGATCTATACCAAGATCTGGTCGACGTAGTTCCTGATGGGTTAGATGTTAATCAAGTTGGTAAACGAGTAGTTTTGCCTTCTTCTTTTTCTGGAAGTCCAAGGCAAATGTTTGAAATCTTCCAAGATTCTATGGCCATAACTCGGTATAACCAACACCCTGATATTTTCTTGACTATGACGGCAAATCCGAATTGGCCTGAGATAAAAGATGCACTGTTTACCACATCAAACGTCAGTTGACCGTCCAGACTTGGTGGCCCGCGTATTTGAGTTGAAGCGACAAGCTCTAATGATGGAGATTGATAAGAAAAAAATATTTGGTGAAAAGGTGGCACATGTTTTCACGACTGAATTCCAAAAGCGCGGTTTACCACACATTCACTTGCTAATATTTCTTCAAGGGTCTGATAAAATACGAACACGTGAACAAGTAAATCGAGTTGTTTGTGCCGAATTCCCCGAACCTATTTCTGATCCACTTCTATATGAAACAGTTAAATCATGCATGGTACATGGACCATGTGGTTTTCGAAATCTTAAATCACCATGTATGGAAGATGGTAAATGCACTAAGAGATATCCTAAAGATTGGGCAGAAGAAACTACAATGGGCGAAGATGGGTATCCGATATATCAGAGGCGCAATGACGGTCGAACACATTCTATGAGGTATGGACATGAAGTTGATAATAGAGATGTTGTACCATATAATCCATACCTCTCTAGATTGTTTAGTTGCCATATAAATGTGGAAGTTTGTGCAGGAGTCAGATGCGTAAAATATATTAATAAATATATCTACAAAGGTCACGATCGCACAACTTTGGTATTGGGGGCCGTAGATGAGATTAAGCAGTATATTGACTCAAGGTACATTGGACCTACAGAGGCGGCATGGCGGATATTTGGAAATCCTATGCATCAAGAATTCCCTCCAGTTATACGTCTGGTAGTTCACTTGGAGGGAAAACATCATGTCTGCTATAACCCTTCTGAACCATTAGCTGCAATACTTAACAGAGCAGATGATCAACAGACAACTCTAACAGGATTTTTTGCATGCTGCTCTACTAATGATTTAGCTCGAACTCTCACATACCAGCAATTTCCAAAGCATTTCGTTTGGCAAAAGAAAGAACAACTCTGGACAGAGAGACAAAGGGGATTTGCAATCGGAAGAATGTATTTTGCCAGTCCAAATGAAGGTGAAAGGTTTTATCTTCGTCTTCTGTTGACAGTTGTAGAGGGACCTCAATCTTTTCAATGTTTAAGAACAGTTGATAATGTTGTACACCCCACGTATAAGGCAGCGTGTATTGCAAAAGGCCTTTTGGAAGACGATGCAGAGTGGATTCAATGTCTTAGAGAAGCATCAATAATGAGAACAGGGTCTCAATTAAGAAGATTGTTTTCTATTATCTTGACGCAATGCTCTCCTTTAAATCCAGAAGCGTTGTGGAACCAATTTTCTATGCATATCTGTGATGATTTATCACGCAAAATAACTGCATGTTATAACATTGATGTTCCTACTACTGCTCAAATTTGTGATTATGGTTTATACCTTATTAATCAGTTGCTTCAAGAGTCGGGGAAGAGCTTATCAGAATTCCCACCAATGCCACTGCCATCTGCTAATTGGAGAACTATTGTTGGCAATCGACTTATATGGGAACATAGGCAGTTACATATTGAAGTTGATCAAATAAATGTCCAGCAAAACATTGATTTTACTGAATGAAGGTCAACGTATGGCTTATAATGCAATCATTTCATCTGTTTATGAAAATAAAGGAACAACCTTCTTTCTGAGTGGGGGCGCAGGAACTGGAAAGACTTTTCTCTACAATACAATTGCCAAAAAATGTCGTTCCTTATGCGATATAGTAATCACAGTAGCATCCTCTGGAATAGCTTCTGGGTTGTTACATGGGGGACGTACTGCACATTCAACATTCTGCATTCCATTAAACGTATTAGAAAATTCAGTTTGTGGATTCACGAAGCAATCATCACACTCGGAATTATTTCGAAAGGCTAGACTAATTATATGGGATGAGGTTCCAATGCAGCATCGTCATTGTGTTGAAGCAGTTAATCGAACCTTACAAGACATTCGTGATAACTCACAACCATTTGGAGGTATTACTGTTGTTCTTGGGGGAGATTTTAGGCAGATTCTTCCTGTTATACCTAGAGGTCTTCGCGAGCATATAGTGGCAGCATCGCTACGACGTTCTTTGCTTTGGAAATACATACATGTCTTGACTTTACAAGTTAACATGCGCTTACATGATGACCCATCTGTGTTATTTGATTTCTTTCCTCGGCTTTTCTTAACGAGGTAAGAGTATTTGTATATTTATTCATCTTGATATTTATAGATCGTCGACAATATTTGATAATTTACTAATCCTTCATTAATGTGTAGATTGGGTCTAACCCTCAAGAATCTATACAACTTCCAGATTCAATAAAAACAACTCAAAATGTTGACTCTTTGATCTCGACCATCTACCCAGAGCTACAAGTGCGAAGTAAGGTCACTTCCGAATTCTTAAAAGAGCGCACAATTCTATCTGCTAGAAATGATGATGTCAATGATATCAACCTAGCTGCATTGGCGATTTTTCCGGGAGAAATACATACATACTTTGCTGCTGACAAAATGGTTGAAGATGATGACGTGGATCGGACTATTATGCATCGGTACCCGAATGAGTATTTGAACACACTCAATCCCGCTGGACTACCACCGTTCAAATTAGATTTAAAGGAGGGTTGTCCTATAATGCTTCTAAGGAACATTGCTCCGAAAGATGGCCTTTGCAATGGTACTAGACTTATCATAGTCAAATGTGGTGCTTTAGTACTCGAAGCAGAGATTTTAACTGGTGATAAACAAGGCGACTTGGTATTCATTCCAAGAATTTCTTTGACTCCTTCTTCATCTGAGTTAAGTATTAAAATGACAAGAAGACAATTCCCAGTGAGGTTAGCGTATGCAATGACAATGAACAAATCACAGGGACAGTCTGTGAAATTTGTTGGGGTAGATTTACGTACGCCAGTCTTTAGTCACGGTCAACTATATGTAGCTCTGTCAAGATGCACATGTTCTTCCCGCTTATGCATACTTCTTCGTGAATTAACTGACAAGTCCACAACAAATATTGTATATCCTGAAGTTTTGTTATAATTTTATACCTTTGAGGTACCGTTTCTTATCTCCGTGCATTATTAATCTTCTTACGATAAAAGCTTATATATTTATTTTTTAAAATACACATTACTTAAAAATTCATATCATGTTTTGCAGTCTTGGGATGATAAGGCTATTGAATGGAAACGTATTCATTCATCAACAAGTCGAGGATGGAGAAAAGTTAACAAGGTTATATGTATTTTATAATTCTTAAATTGTATTCAAGTAATTATGTGTCAATTGTTTCTCTCTTGCGATACTACTAACATTTTGTTTTCTCTTTTAAGTAACAGATTTTTGTTACTAACAATATTTGTTGGCCGTGTACGTTGGCGATGGATAGTCTTTCTTTTCAGAGGTTTATGTACCGAAGACATGGTCGAGCTTGACATAACTACCAGGAAAATGTTGTTATGTTTATTTTTTGTAATAGCTTATTAAAAGTGGTAATATTTTTTTTGGTATATAATTGAAAAATATATTGTCGTAAACAAAATTATTTATATAGGCGATGTTATATTTATTATAAATTTATATTACTAATTGTGTCATCCACTGTGTGTATAGAGTTCGCAGGTGGTCGATAAAAATGATACATTGATGTGAAGATACATTCACTCTCCTCGAGTAAGTGTATAAATGAAAAGTATTTTCTCTCCATAACTTATACATAAATCTTCATTATTTTATTTTATTTATTTTAACAGGGTTACAAACATAATTATATAAAAACATCATGCATAAAAATGTCCAATCTATCTATCTACTTTGATAGGGAGGTGGAGACGTAACCTTTAATTGTTTTGTGCAGATATGCTCTTGATGCCCTGGGATTGTTTCGTTATTGCTATATAATAATGATAATGATTAATGTTGGCAGCATTGAAAAGCTTCTAAACTCCAAAAGTACTCTCTCTCTCTCTTGCACTGTGCGGTAGTCTTTGCTTTTCTTTTAGTGTTTGTGGGTATATTTTATGTTCCTGCATAGGTGTGTATCTGTGTGTATGACCTATGTTGTGGTTGGAACCCATGTAACTTTTTCTTTTATTCAGCTGCATATGTCGGGTAACGTTTTCTTTTGTTTGTTTTTTCCTTGAGATGGGTGGGTGTTTTTGCTTTCGATGAAAAGAGCCATTCGATGTTGCATGTAGAAGACATATTCTAAGTGACAACAAATTCTTTAATTTACTGATTTGTAACTGTTTTAGTTGCCTTATTATCTTTTGATAAATTTTAAACACATACTTATTTGTAGAACTTATGGTGCTTACTTTTAGCAAATGACGAATTGCTGTTATGTCTAGAACTTATGGTGCTTACTTTTACAAGGGTTGAATTTTATGTAATGTTTTGGGTATTCAATTAGTGAGAAAGAGTTTATTATTTCCTTTGGCGTATTTGTAGTTTTCTAAATTTCAATGAACCTAATTTTTCTGTATATGCAGGCCTTTGAATAATCTAAGCTTCCCAATTTGAAGGAAAATAAACCAGACATTCCTCTTCACTAGGTAAACGTTGACTTTATCCTCTTGATAGTTATATATAAGACTTTATCCTCTTTTCTGCATACTTTACCAAAACATTTTTTTGGAACTATGCTCTGCTGCTATATTTTTTAGATTTGAATTTTTTTTATTCCCATTGCTGAGATAAGTTCCTCGCCTAATTTGTGCACCACTGTCGTGTTAGTAGAACAATGGAAAATTTCAATCTTTATAATTCAATGCTATGTTATTTGTTAGTTTGTTAATCGGTTCATTTGGGGTTTAATTAATGGTGGGTCTCAGATTAAATTGGTGGAGGGTCACTGCAGGCAGCGGTTCATCAATTCGTTCTCTGGACTGTTAAACCTCGATATATTACAAAACATGGATTGGTATATAAACCTCTGCATTCAGTGTTCATCCCCTTTTCTCTCTGTGTATTCATATATCTATATAAATATACTACATTTGTCCCATAAAAAAATATTATTATCTGAAAAAATTACAAACTTTAAAGGTTTTTGTGCGACGTTTACTTCTATATTAACTGTTTATTTTTTGAAGAGTATTTTTATATTATCATTAATAAAAAGGTAATGTTTTTATTTTGAAATAAGAAATACGCAAATGATACTCTTTTGTGGAATGAACGGCGTATTATTATTTTCTTAATCACGATAGACCGCAACCAAGAAGGTATACATATAATCATATATCTATATATCCATTGAAATATTAATATGGAATAATTATCTGCAAGTCCATATTTATGCGAGAGACCCCTTATGCTTACATAGTTTCTCTTAGCTTTTAAATTTGGTAAGTTTGTGTTACTGTTATCTATAATACATAGTATCTGAGCTTCTAAATTTGGTAAGTTTGTAATCAATGAATTTGTTGAAATGTATGTTACTACGTTCTACGAGTTCATATATCGACGATGTTCTAGCATGCTCATTAGTTTGATTTTCATTTAAATAGTTATTTACTTCATTTAAATTTAATGGGGTTTTTTCAGGCTTTGGCAGTTTACTTTGGATTTTATTAATGTCTTTGTTCAAATTTATGTTAAATCAGTGATTTTGTTGAAATGTATGTTACTACATTCTACAGTAAATACATCTTCCAAATTAGCATGCCATTTGTTTGATTTTCATCTTTGTAGTTATACAGTTTAAATTTAGTGTTTCCTCTGATGTTATACTTTAGATCGTAGTAATTTATTTGTTCATATTTATGTTAGATCAGTGGATTTGTTGAAATGTATGTTAAACCTTATTTGGAAATTTTAGTTGAGAATGTGTTAGCAAAATTATTAGAATGTATAGTAATGGGCATCATTAAATTTGTTGATGTTGCAGTTATAGGCTATTTGTAGTTGCTGCTTCCCAAGTTCCCCTTTTCTTATAGTTTGTGTTTTATTAGTTCTTAGTGGGGATTCTTGAGAAAAATATGGTTTTTATTCTCATTTACTATAATAGAGGAAATTAGTGTTCAGTTCTAACATTTTTCCTCACTTCTATAAGTAATTATTTCTCAGTCAATGTAATTGAAAATTTAATACATTCCATTTCATTATTGACACTGATTCACTTAATTATAATTCATTACCACTATTCATATTACTCTGACATTTTTTTGCTACTATTGGATTAGTTGCTGTAATTTCTCACAAACTTTGAATGATTGAACGATGTTTTCTGCTTTCTTTAATATCTGTAATTTTCTAGCTTTTAGAAAAGTTGCCAACGTCTCTGTTCTTGACTACAAATTTTGGAGGCACTTCACTAAGATTATTTTTGCATGACTACACTTGTGGGTCTTATTGCTACTGCAGATGTGGAATGTAATAGCTGAATAGCAAATCCCAGGCGGCGAATCGCGTCTCCATTCCGGTACCTAAGGTTACCGAGGTTGATGGGTCTCCAGCTTGGAGGAGCAAACCGACTTGCAACAAGCCATTGAACTGCAAAACCGGAGGCTGATGGGTCTCCAGCTTCTTGATGTGAAGAGGGGTAACCATCACCGTACCCTCTCTACCGGAGCGGCTGTTTCGTCTCCTACACATTCACCGAACTTTTTTCATCGGAGTAGTGGCGTTCTTTCTTCTTCAGATCACTGCAGTCCAGAATATCCCAAAGGTATGTATCCATTTATTTATAGCCCCTTTACTCAGTTTGGTCAAAGTCAAAATTAGACATGAATACTCCGGTATGCAGAGAATGGATCAGTTTCTGCATTGGCAAATAATGCACCTGTCACAATTAATCATCAGGTTGCAAATGGAAATGAGATAGAGAAAGATGCATTAACTCTAAGTGACCAAAATAGCAATGGCAGAGCAAGTCCCCAACATAATGAAGAAAGCAATTTACTAGAAAGGTATTTATATTTAGCAAAACCCAATTTAAAAAGCAAGTTTGGTATAAATATTTTGGTTTTTCGTATCTATTTTCAACTTTTTTGTCTACATTATATATACAATTGCTTTTCTTATAGGCTTCATAGGTCCTACTTATTGTGGTTAGAATAGAGTTTATTAATGGCGTGATTATCAAATCTAAAATATACAAAAAATTGTCAACTCTAACTGATGATTTTAAATTATAATAACATCTTCAGGACAATTTTGAGTTGTAGAAAACTAATTTGTCAACTCTAACTGATGATTTTAAATTATTTTGAGTATATTATTTAGGTTAAGGTAATTGTTCTTATGTGTATGTGTTAGATATTGATAGCAATTGTTATATTGTGTCTTGATAGAGTTCAAATAGCAACGTTGAGGAGTTGGGACGTGCAGTGATGGAAAAAAAGGGTGTTCCAGATTTCATGTTTCTTTGTATATTAACAAACTCAATTGAACATTTGAATGAAACCCATTTTGGTTTATAGTTGAAAGACATTATTTGGAGTAAATCTTTTGCTAATTTCCAGTTTTTCATGATACTCTGGCGACTACACTATAATCAAAGAAATGATAATTTCTAATATAATCAAAGAAATAAAAATGCCTTTATATATCATCACTGAAGGTTGCCTTGCTTGAGTTTTGATCAGTAAAATATGTGGGATTCCCAAGTTGGAAGAGTACACTTTTTTGTTTCGTGTTTGTTTGAGTTTTTTTTTACATTGGTTTGAAAATTGTTGCAGCTAACTACTCCTGAATACCAATCATACTAGCTGTGCGGTCAGCCTTCATTTTCTTCAAGCTCAACAATTTCTCTATCTACACTTCTTAGATATCAATTTGGGGATTGTGTGCATATTCAATACTGAGAGGTTACTTGGCTAGGTGATTTGTTTCTTTCTACAAATTTTTCATTTCTTTTTATAACATCATTTGCTGTTTAGTAAATTTTTTGAGTGATACTTTTATGAATTCATGCTGCTTACCAAAACACTATTTTTACCTTTGCCAATGTAATTAACAAATGCTTATGCTTATGCTTTCTTTGACCGGTGAAACCATGATAGTCCTTTTTCATGTACACTTGCTTCCTTTGTGTATTTTAGATGTAATACACTTTTTTCTCTATATCTAATGTCATTTTAGTTTTAAATGTTGTAACATTCATTCCCATAAGATAGACATTTAATGGTTCTGATTTATGTTCTCGGCAATTATATCCAGTTGGCTTTGGCAACCAATTTCAGCGTGACCACATCCAAGAGATGCGTAAAACTTTAAGGGTATTAAAAGTTGGGATAGATCTAACCGTCCAATAACACAAATATAGTACCGGAGGCACGAACAAGGTATATATGACCAAACTTTGGACGGGCTATGAGTTCGTACGTGGATTGAAATTTTAACAAATTATATACAAACCGTTTTCAAATTCCCGCTGTCCAAATAGTGCCGGAGGCACGGGTCCACAACTAGTATATATATATGGAAAGATCTCTCTTTTACTTTTTGCATGCACAAGACCATAACACTCTGAAAAAGCAAGATCATAAAAAGAAGGGGGAGCAAATCCAAATGAGATACTATAAGATAGTCCATGTAAATTTGGAATCTAAACAATAAGGCTTCCTATTGAGCCAACATAAGTTCGGCGCTAGACATTAGGTTTGTTTATCAAGAAAACACACACACACACTCCTTTCTAAATTATAAAAGTAGTGCATATTATATGTCTCACTGACTATAAAGTAGTACACTTGATAACAGTATTGTGTAATGTATGTGGCTTGAAAAAGCAGAACATGCAACAAAAAGAAAGCCAATAAACAAGGCTGGAGTGTGGTTTTGTCAAAGGTAAACTGCTCAGTGCTGCCCATTCCTCTATTATCAATCACATGATTCCGAAACTATATAGTAGTACAATATTTATAGGCGTATAGGAGTATTATATATTATAAATTTATAATAATGAGTTGGGCTTTAACATAGCCCATGCCATGAAGATATACACAAGCATTCTTTACTATACTTATTTGACAATGAATCTCTTAGCAAAGCCCAATAATCTTTTTCATTTTGTAACTGCAAGCTTTTATTTTTTCTTTTAACTTTTTGTCCTACACAATCACGGTAGCCGTGTAGGGCACAGATAAATTTATAAAATAATTGGTAAAATGATAGTATTTATTTTTCAATAATTCAAAATATAATTTAACTATCAATTTTATTTATCATGTTTCAAAAAGTCAAAAATTATCAATTATTCTAAAATAAAGATAATATTATGTATTTACTTCCACTACCTCTCTTGAAGAAGATCTTTGACACAAAATAAGAAGGTAAAGTGCCATAAATAGTACTACAACAATTCTTTCAATCACACCGATTAATACTCTAATTACTTTTCTATTAGATTGGGATGGCATGAAAAAAATGACAGATATACATATTTATACACCTAGAATTCCAAATACATAGATCCAAGATAATAAATGAGAAGGATCACAACCCTTCAATTTTATAATCCAATTTGGAAAGTATAACTTGTACGGACGAAATTAACTCAGTTTATTTTTACGTAATTAAACTCATGGCTAAACTTAAATTAATTTACTTTTATTGTTAAATTAATAAAATAACTTGTATAAATAAAATAATTTTTAATTAATTAAGATTCAAATTAAAATTGACTTGGGTCTTGTTATTATAGAACTGAATTTTTTTTAATTAGGGTCGTAGAGAGTGGTGTGACCACTCTACTACAAAGACACATGAGCTGGCACACAATCAAGATTCAAGAGAAGCAATCAGCTTTTGAGAGAATATTAGGACAATAAATGGGCTGACAAGTGGTTATATTGGGCCTTTATTCTGTTCCCAAAAAACCCATAAAAAGAAAATGCTGAAAACAAGTGATAACTGATAACCCACACATTTTATCAATTTTTGATACATCTTCTACATTAGAAACCCTTTTTTTTGGATAAAGTTATAAAATATAGAAAACCAGTACATGAAAGCATAAAATCAAGAAAATAATCAGATAACATGAAAGACATTTGAAAGAAAAATACACTCCATTTTCAAGAGAAAGATGGGCATAACTGGGCTAACAATTTTATGCATTGGGCTCTCACATTTGTCCCATTTGTGGGCTCCACTGAAATCAAGCCAAAGTGTCATCCCACCTGCCAAGAAAAGGACCAAGCAACCCAAGGTGGAACCCACTTCAAGAAAGTGCCAAGTAAGCAGAAGCTGACCCATCCCTGTTATATTACCACCATTTATGACTAACCATTAAAAACCCCCAGAGCCTGAACCCAAAGAAAGTAAATTGGCTCCATGCCTGACCTGATAATTTGGTTTAAAAATTAGTGGCTCAATCTAAATTAATTAGAATTGGTTAAAATTTAGAGCTATATTTAAAAAAAGAAAGTCCAAACAGTTAATTAATTTAGACCCATCTTGTTTTCAGCTCCAAGTCATACACATTTGTTCAGTTTTTATTTTTTTCAAACAAAATTCTTAAAAAACTTTAAGTATTTATTACAGTTTTCCTACTATTACAAAATGCACGAACTGTAAACGGTGAAGTGTGAACTATTAGAGTATATAAAGTTACAATTCTTATACTCTCTCTCCTCCCATCAAAATATTCAAACTTTATAATATTTTTAGTTTTTTATATATTTTTAAAAATAATAAGTTATTTATTTAATAATAGTGATATAATAATAAAATTATGATGATAAAATTAAAAATATGTGTCTTTTTATACTACTTTCAATATACTTTTGTAAATTTTTCTTTGCAAAATGTTCTCTTTTAATAGACGTATATGTATGGATATACAGACATGTATCTTAAATTATGTCCAGTTCATTGAATCAATTAATGTCAGTCTGTGTGGAACACCACCTCAAAATTAGTTTACAACAATTGTTAAGAGTTATGCAATTAACTGGAAGAATATGGTTAGATTAAATAATTAAAATTATAGAACATTATTCAATAAAATCAAATATTGTGATTTAGAAATATAAACAGATATGTTTAATTGATTCAATGAACCGGGGCAGTCATTACTCATTAGTGCTAATTGTAGAGAGAGAGAGAGCAAAAGTTTTAGAGAGAAAGTATAATTAATGGGTTTATAAAATATTTTAGAAAGAGAGAATGTATAAAAAAAATTAGAGAGAGACGTTAAACAAATATAAAATATTAATCTATTAAATAATTTATTTTATTGGGTTATAATAACAATAAACTTGTAATTTGAAATATGGATAAACCTATATTGGACTCATAACTATTTAGTTACAACTCACGTAACTCATATTAAAAATAAGGTAATATAGTTTTAATTCTTAATGATTTTTTGTCAGGTCTATTCCATTCTAGTGACTATATATTTTGAGCTTAGGGTTCCAAGATTGAAGACAAAGTAATGCACCATATTTGCCCAGAATGATATCTCACTTTGCTATATGCTAAATCTATAGAGACTGTAATTGCAAATGGAACCCTATCCACAAATTTTCCTGCAGTGAGTCAGTGAGTGGCTGTTTAATTAGGGTCAGATGGGCCAAATTGAAAAAGGCTGGTGTTGGAATAGGACCAAAGGGGAAATGATAAGAATATGTAAAAGGCCAAGATTGCTTTGTGAATGAAGACAAAAAGGTAAGGCATAGAAAATGCCAAGTCACATATTTTCTGTATGTCACACCTGGAGGAGACACAGCAGATTAAAAGAAACAGGCTTCTTTGATTTTGCTTGGTCATGGTAGTAGATCTTGGGCTCTTAGCCGATTATATCAACAGTGCCCCCATTCAGAGTTTGATAGTGCGCTCTCTCTCTCTCTCTCTCTCTCTATATATATATATATATATATATGAGTTTTAGAAAGTAGGATTCTTAATTAGCTTTGAATGAAGGAGTATATATCTTAAGAGCTAAATTAAGGAGCGCTATTTTTTAATTATCAAACTTTCTAATGATTGTAGGAATTTTAGGATCAATTCCATTTGAATAAAAAAATTAAAAAAATAATAATTGGGTACCATTGAGTACTAATGACATTTCAAAGGTGGAGGGAGGATGTGAGATTTGAACTCCAAATCATTATTAAGAATATTAATAAACCCCCTTGTCACACTTCCTATTGACCATACTTTTTTTTTTGCTAAGCAAAGAGAAGTATATTAATAAATCGGGAAATGTACAAAACAACAGAATGTCCAAAATGACTTGGACATGCTTTTAAATCCAAATTATAAGACATTAATTACAAGTATCAAAAACAAAAGCCAAAAAAAAAAGTACAGAAGTGACCTATGTGATATAAACTTAACCATTTATAACCAAGTAAAAAGGATCCATATTCCACGTATGAAATTTTTTGCTCAGCCCCTTAACATTCATATTCACCCCACAATAGAAAAGTTATCAACCTTATTATGGAGATAAATTGGTAGCACGTTTAGAAAATTTTATGAACCCACTAACAAGAGCTTCACGACATGAATAGGGTTAGTACGTTCTATTTGAGTAACTTATATATGGCAGCTACGTACAGGATCCATCATTAGTTCTGCAAGTTTCGTCCTTGCTAATCCCCATGGTTTACATGGTGACAGAACAGCCACAAGATTTTTGTGATCTTGTATATCCTTATTATGAAAGTTTTTTTGTGATGATTTTGACAATCACCTAAACGTTTAGTATTTTTGTGATGATTAATACAATTACATAAACACGTAATCTATTATGATTGTCAAAACTATCACAACAAAACACATGACTTTAGAAATCAAAGGTAAAAACATGAATCTCTTTTTACCGACAATTTATTTCACTAAATTAGCTGTATCAAATGATACTTGTAGGATTCGAACCCTCCCCCAATTTGCAAACTAAATAACAAGTATTACCACTACATCAAAGCTCAGATCATGATTATAATTTTAAAACAAAATATAAAAGGAAACATATGTGAGTTAACTTACTAAACAAAATTAGTCTCACATAAGATTTGGTAATTACAATGGCAGTCACAAATACTCTATAATGATGTAAAATTAGTCATCACTGAGAGACATCACATATTTTATTGTTTTGTGATGGCTTGAAAATTCCATCACAAAATATTTTCTTTTTGCAATTGCAAATAAAAATCGCAACAAAAACTTATCTTTTTTAATGATTGTTATAACTGTCGTAAAATATTGTTTTGATTATTTTTTATTAAAATATTGATAATAGTTTTAAGGCAATCACAAAAAGATATATCTATAAGTGATGATTTAGTGCGTCACAAAAAAAAAATTTATTTTGCGTGAAAAATTTGGTGATTGATATGATCATCACAATTATAATATATTATTAATGGCAAACATTAGTTATCACTAAGAGCCATCATATATACTATTATTTTATGATTGCTCAAAAAGTCCATCACAAATTATTATCTTTGTGATTGTTTCTAAAAACTGTCACAAACTTCCGTCACATATTCTTATTTTTTTAGTAGTGATATATATATATATATATATATATATATATATATATATATATATTCATTAGCAATCCCTTGCATTATCACCACAAGTTCTTTAGTGCATGCATGTTATAATATATGATGGCTGCTAGTATGCATATTTCAACCCTTAATTGCAACTTTGGGAAAATTGTCCCTCCCAAAGCTAAACATATTACTATTGTCTTTAAGCCTGTCCAATCCGTTCGTTGTACCACTACAATTTCTGATCCACTGCCTATAGTTAGGCGATCAGGGAATTACCAACCTTGCATTTGGGACAACAATTTTCTGCAGTCTTTAAGAAGTGATTATACGGTAACTTCATTAATTATTTTGTTAATTGGTGTTATTTATTTATAAATTGAGTTATTGGTTTATTTGCATTTCATTAATGAAAACATTATTCTTTGTAATTAATTAAACAGGGTGAAAGTTTGAATGGACGAGCTGATAAGTTGAAGGGTGATGTGGTGAAGATGTTTAATAATGTAGTTAAGCCATTAGATCAACTTGAGCTGGTCAGTCACATGCAAAGACTTGGATTGGCTTATCTATTCGATGAAGAAATAGAGCTTACATTGAAAAAAATATATAAAGATCATAGTAATATTAAGTGGGAATTAAAGGAGGACTTGCATGCTACTGCACTTGAATTTAGACTCCTTAGACAACATGGATATCCTATTCCCGAAGGTAATTTTTTTTTCTCCTTTACTTTTTTGGTTCTTCGGGTTCGTATCACTGTCTGCTCAAAGGAAAACATTTTCGCCTCCACCGTTTGTTTCTCTTTCTAAGAACAGAGTGAATGATCTCATCGATATCGGGCTCGAACTCGGGACCGATGAGGACACCGATACTTTTATACTCTGCGCTGCCACCGCCAAAATGAGGATTTTCATTCATAATAATCTGATAAGATACATATGAAACCAATCCATAAGTAATGGATGGGTGGGAAAAAATTAGAACACACCATTACATATCAGAAGCAAAAATGAAAGAAGAATCAAACACCATAGAGCAAAAACCAATTATCTCCTGCTACAACCCCTTTTACCAATCCGTGCCATCCTCCAGTTGATGCTGAACCTGCAGATTCTATCTTAAGAACAAATGCATCTCCATGGCTACATAATTTTTGTATCATTACCTGCTAGTATTATTCGGGTTAACTGCCTCAAGTTGTTTTCCTTGTAGGTGCGCTAGCTAATTAACCATGCATGCAAGATATTAATAAACTAATCCTATAGATCAATGACATGTGGTGGTACGGTTACTTCTTAATTATGCAGATGTTTTCAAGAGTTTTACTGATAACGGGAACTTCAGAGAATGTCTTCGTGAAGATGTCCAGGGAATGTTGAGTTTGTATGAAGCTTCCTACTACTCTTTCGAAGGAGAGTGTCTAATGGAGGAGGGGTGGTGCTTCACAAGTAAAAATCTTAAAGAACTGGATGGAAATATTGTTGATCCGAATCTCGCCATGCATGTGAAACATGCATTGGAGCTTCCATTGCATTGGAGGATGCCATGGTTAGAAGCAAGGTGGTATATCGATGCGTATGAAACAAGTGATGACATGATCCCTGTATTACTACAACTTGCTAAGTTAAACTTTAACTTCGTGCAAGGATTCAACCAAGAAGAACTTAAAAATTTGTCAGGGTAAGTATGTACGCAGTAAATACTCTCTTGTTCAAAACAAAGATTCTTTTTTTTTTTCTGGTCCGAAATTAGAGATACGTTTCTTTTATAGAGTACAAAGTGACATGAAAATTTTGAAATACCAACACTGCTACATTTCTAACTAACATTAGGATATGTTTGTGGAAGAGAGGGAGTAACTAATTCATTCTTGCATAAAATATTAATTGGTCACTTTTTTCTTTCATTTTTCCCTTTCTTGTTGTAAGTTCTTTATCACTGACTTTAGATTAATTGGTTTGTAGGTGGTGGAACAAAATAGAGCTGGGAGAGAAATTGAGCTTTGCTAGGGATAGGTTGGTGTCATCGTTCTTATGGGCTATAGGAATTACTTTCGAGCCAAAATTTGAATACTGCAGAGTAATGTTAGCAAAAGCAATACAGTTGATTACCATAATAGATGATATTTATGATGTGTATGGTACATTGGATGAAGTTGAGCTCTTCACTGACGTCATTGAGAGGTTTTCACTTAATTATACTGCTTGATGAATTTGCCAACTTTAATTCCCTGTCAACTTAATTTTAGCATTAATTAAGGTACATAATTTTTGTCATTTGATCAGATGGGATATTAATGAAATAAATCAACTTCCGGACTACATGAAGATATGCTTCCTTGCGCTTTACAACTATGTGAACGAGATAGTTTACGACATCCTAAAGGAACAGAACATCAATGTTCTACCACACCTCAAAAATGCAGTACTATATATTCCTCCACCCTTTACTAATTAATTTCTTAGCTTCTGATTAAATAAAAACATTTTTTTTTCCATTTCTTAATGATCTTCATTTACAAATGTTTTTTTCTTAATCTTATGTTGTAGTGGCTGAATTTACTCAAAGCTTACTTAGTAGAGGCGCGATGGTATGCCAGTGGACACAAACCAACATTGGAGGAGTACTTGAACAATGCATGGGTGTCGATAACAGGCCCTCTTATAACGCTTCAATCTTATATTTTCACCACAAATCCAATCAAAATGGAAGCAATAGAGTTTTTAGAGAGCAACCCAGCTATACTATACTTGTCATCAGTAATTTTTCGACTAGCTGATGATTATGGAACTTCTTCGGTATGATTTTATATAAAAAACATAATTTGAATTTTTTTTGACGAGCTAGGTTTGTAACAATTATCCGGATGCATGCATGCAGGATGAGTTAAAAAGAGGAGATGTTCCAAAATCAATCCAGTGCTACATGTCTGATACCGGTGCTAGCGAAGAAGTTGCCCGTGAACACATGAGGGATTTGATGAGGAAAAAATGGAAAGAGGTGAATAAATTAAGTCAATTTTCGGATACTCCTTTGTCCAAATCTTATATTGAGATAATGTTAAATCTGACTAAAACATCTCAATGCTTTTATAATTATGGAGATGGGCATGGTGTTGAAGATGGTGTCACAAAGGATAGATTTTATTCCTTACTTGTTCAGCCTATCCGTCTATAATTAAGCCAATTTTCCTTTGTCTAAATCTTATATTGAGATAATGTTAAATCTGACTAAAACATCCCGATACTTTTATAATTGTGGAGATGGGCATGATGTTGAAGATGGTGTGATAAATGATAGATTTTATCCATTCCTTGTTCAGCCTATCCCAATGTAAGGAAGCTAGCTGATATATCTGTTACTTGTACCAAAAGAGGCTAAGCCTTCTACAGCTGCTTCGAACTTCCCGCTGCTTTTCTTTTTCATTATCATTCCGTCCCAAATTAATTGCACAATTTTGACCATTTTAGGTCAAATTAACTATTTTTAGAATTAATAATTAAGCATATATAAATATATTTCTAAAATTATAAAAATTAAAATTAGTAATAAATTGTATATACTTTCTTTTGGTTATAATCTCTTCACCTATATTTTTGTAAAAATAGTAAAAAGATTAGTTTTAAAAATAGTCAATTTGACTTAAAAATGTCAAAATTGTGCAATTAATTTGGGACGGAGAGAGTATTATTTAATTTTTTGTTAGGATTTTTGTCTATCCTTGCCGCTTAGTTTACGAGTCTTGTACTACTACCATGCGGTCAGGTTATAGCCACGTTAAGATAGTCCCATGTAAATTTGGAATATAAACAATTAAGGCTTTCTAATGAGCCAACATTAGTTCGGCGCTAGACTTTCTAAATTGTACCAAAAGAGGTTAAGCCTTCTGCTTCCCTCCTGCTTCAATAATAGCTGATATATCTATTACTTGGCTGATATATCAGCTAAATAATACTCCCTCCGTCCCAAATTAATTGTTCAGTTTTGACTTTTTAAAGTCAAATTAACCATTTTTAAGACTAATCTTTTTACTATTTTTGCTAAAATATATGTGAAGAGATTATAACCAAAAGAAAGTATATACAATTTATTACTAACCCCAATTTTTATAATTTTAGAAATATATTTATATATGCTTAATTATTAATTCTAAAAATAGTCAATTTGACTTAAAAAGTCAAAATTGAGTAATTAATTTGAGACAGGGAAAGTAGCTAATATATCTATTATTTAGCTGATATTTCTATTACTTAGTTTACGAGTCTTGTACTACTACCATGCGGTCAAATTATAGCCACGTTAAAGATAGTCCCATGCAAATTTGGAGTCTAAACAATTAAGCCAACATAAATTCGGCGCCAGAAATTAGGTTTGTTTATCAAGAAAACAGTCCTTTCTAAATTATAAAAGCGGTACATTATATATGTCTTACTTACTATAACATGGTTCGAAGACCTTCTTTTCTGCTTTTCAAATTTTATAAATAAATTTTGATTTAGTACACTTAATAACAGTATTGTGTATTGTATGTGGCTTGAAAAAGCAGAACATGCAACAAAAAGAAGCCAATAAACAAGGCTCCATTATCAATCACATGATTCCTAAACTATATATAGGCCTATATATAATATCATGATAATTGTGGAATTAATAATTTCACATTTTAAAACTATCAAATAATTTTATGTAACTAATAATCTCATATTATGAGATTAATAATCTCTCGTTAAAGGATTAAATAGTCCGAAGTAATGTTAAATTGAGACAAATAACCCAATTCGAAGCATATTTTTTGAAAACAAACATGGCCATAGGATATTATTATAATAATGAATTGGGCATTAGTAATAGCCCATGAACATATGCACATCCTTTCTATATTATACTCCCTTCAATTCAAAATAAACGTTTTAATTTAACTTTCATAGTCAAATTGACCATTTTTTAAATTAATAAATTTTTAAAAAAATAGATGATCATAATAATTACGAAGAATGTACTACTAATATCAAGTTTCGTAATTTAAACATTCTATATAGATATTTTTAATTATTTATTTTAAAAATGGTCAATTTTATCATTAAAATTAAACTAAAACGTTTATTACGGGAGGGAGGGAGTAATAGACAATGAATCTTTCAGCTGAGCCCAATAATCTTTTTCCTTTTAAGCTTTTATGAATGCCAGCTTTTATATAGTCTTTGAAGTGGATAGATTTTTATACGGGTTGCAGAGAGAGGTGTGACCTCTACTACAAAGACACAGGAGTTGGCACACAAACAAGATTCAAGAAAAGCAATCAGCTTTTGAGAGAATATTAGGGGAATAATTGGGCTGACAAGTGAATATATTTATTCTGTTTTTCAAGAAACCCATAAAATTAAAGAAGTACCTCAAAACAGATGATTTACCACAGATTTAATCACTTTTTAATGCATAAAAATACATAAAGAAACAATTCTTGGAAAATTAGGGAATATAGAAAACCAGTACATGAAAGCATAAATCCAGAAAATAATCAGGGAACAAGACATTTGGGGTAAAAGAGAAAAAAAAACCCTACTCCATATTACCAGAGAGAGATAGGCAAAACTGAGCCAATAAATTTGATGCTTGGGCCCACACATTTCCCAATTTGTGGGCTCCACTGCAATCAAGCCAGAGCGTCAACCCACCTGGCGCCTGCCAAGAAAAGGACCAACCAACCCAAGGTGCGACCCACCTCAAGAAAATGCCAAGTAAGCAGAAGCTGACCCATCTCTATCATATTACCACCATTTATGACTAGCCAATAAAAAACCCCAGAGCCTAGACCCAGAGAAAGTAAAATGGCTCCATACTAGTGGCTATATATATTGAGCTTAGGGTTCCAAGAGAAAAGTAGGAAGCTTGGGTAACTAGATACACTCAATTGCCAAGGTCCGAAGACAAGTTCCAGATAGGGTCTGATTGGAATCTTCTAGATAGGTATCTGAAGTTTATATAAGATCAAAAAGTCTTCTAGTGTAGATCGACATGAAGAATTTCTTAGAATATTTTATATGAATTTTACATCAGATAAATTTAAAAATGTACTCCCTCTGTTCCTAAAAGATTGTCGTTTTAGGAAGTAATTTTTGTTCCAAAAAGATTGACGTTTTGAGTTTATCAATGCAGATAGAGTAATTTTTTCCAACTTTACCCTTATTTAAAGTTCTCCTACTTAATGATTTTTCTCAAAAAAATACAAAACTCTTCTTGGTTGTTGAAATGTCTTTACAAATCTCTTCCTTTCCCAATACTTCTTTTTCATAATCTCATGGTTGGTAGTATACTCCTTTTTGGAATCTACAAAGTTAATAATTAGTTGAGATAATTAAAACAAGGGTAATATAGTATTTTTCATCAGGAGTAGTTGCATTTCTTAATCCACGTGAATTAACCTTAAACGACAATCTTTTAGGAACAGAGGGAGTAGATAAATTAATAAGTACGGTGGAGTTTCACTTAAAAGGTTAACCTTTTAGATAAGTAGATGATCTAACATGTGTGTTGGGCCAGTTTACACAGGTGTGCTGTATTGGTGATGAATTGATATGAGATGAATTGTACAATTCCACTACAAATGGTATCAGAGCCCATGGTTCGATTGACCTAAGTATCAGGTTGGAACTCCATGGTGGAGCCATTCGCAAGCCACATGTTATCCAATCTACGTGGTGGAGCAATTAGAGTTGAATCAGGTGGAGCACAAGGAATCACTATCGCGTTTGTCATTTTACTCCCATATTTGGTGCCCGACATGGTAGAGGGCTTTTGAAGAGACTTAAAGAAGGTATGTTTAATGGTGATTACTCTAGTATGTAATACTTATGATGAGTATTCAAGTGAAACTGAAAATTGTCGATATATTTTATATGAATTTCACATTAAATAAAATATTTTACATGAATCCCATATGAAACAAATTTAAGAGTATAGATGAGTTAATAAGTATGACGAAGTTTTAATTTAAAAGGTAAACTTTTTAAGTAAGAATGTGATCCAAGATATGTGTTGGACCAATGGGAGCCTGCTCCCCTCCAGACTCCTCGGGAATGGAGTCTCACCCACCTAAAATCTAACTGCAGAAAATTTCCTCTTCCATCTCTTTTTCCTTCCGTCCCTCTGATCTCTATTAATGAAAAATATATATGGATATACACAAATAATTAATTAAGATCTTAACCAATCTTCCAAACAAATTTTAGAAAATGCAAATTTGTTGGATAGTTACAACCAATATCCGTTCTTTATGTTTGCAATAAATCCAGTGATGGAGCTTATTTGAATCACGGCGTGTTGGTTTTTTATGTGTTTAAGATAGGAGAATTATATTAGATGATTAAAGAAAAAGAAAATTAGATTGTAAGATGAACACGTGTGGCTGATATCTAAAGTAAGTCTAGAGAGTGGACTGAACTGATGAAGTCTGGAGGGGAGGGGAGGGGAGTTGAAAAAGGGTAGTTAATTTAGAATATGACAAAAGGGAAATTAATGAGAATATGTAAAAAGGCCAAGATTGCTTTGTTAATGAAGACAAGAAGGTAGGGTATACAAAATACCCAATTTCCCATATTTTCTGTACGTCACCTGGAGGATACAATGAATGCAGTTTAGAAGAAACAGGCAGGGTACTTTGATTTTAATTGGTCATGGATTGGCGGGAGAATAAAAAGGCCAAGATTGCCTCTTGGCCGATTATTTCAACAGTGCCCCCATTTAGAGTTTGAGCAGTGCTACTGCTCTACCTCCGCATGGGCTCGTTGGACTGTCATTTCATACTATCATTCAAAAAAAATTAATTGATATTTTGGTCATTAGAGGCAATTTTTATTGTAGTTATAGAATATTTTTTTTGTTACAAATATTTTGCTATATTTAAAAAAAGTTATAAAATAGTCATTGCTTAACATTCTGTCTAAAACAGTGAACGGAAGTGCTGACTAGACTAACGGTTAACAGGTGTTATGTGACAAGTGACGTGAATTGAGTTAATTGATGTTTTGGTCATTGTACTATGAGTCGATTTTCATTTTGGTTACTGAATTTTTTTTTATTACATTCTCGTTATCGAAGTACCAAAAATATTACAAATTAATGATTTTATAATTTTTCGTTCAAAATATAAACGGAAAAACTTACTTGGAAAACATTTGACATATAGATGTGAAAAATATTCTAATAAGGTAACATGTGTGGGTCAGCTTGTAGAAATAAAATAAAATGCTCGCCTAAAATAAAAGAAAAAAGATAAATTCAAACTAATTATTTTAATACTCCATAATATTATAAGAAGATAATTAAAATTTTAAGAAAAAAGGAATATAATTTAAGGAAACAAAAACAATTAAAAATCAAAGTTCATCTTCATTTTCTAACCACGAACATAATTATTTCTTTAAATTTAAAAAAATAAAAGTAATTAAAAATCAAAGCTGAAGACAGCTGCTTTATAATATACTAGATTCATCAACAATCAACGGCATTAACACTACAAGATTTTTAGTGCATGCATCCATCATTAACTAGGAGATAACTAGGGTTAGTGCGTTCTATTTGAATAACTTATATATGATGGCTACGTTACAGGATCCATCATTAATTCTGCAAGTTTCTTCCTTGCTAATCCCCATGGTTTACATGGTGACAGAACAGCCACAAGTTTTTTCCCTCCCAACTTTCCACAAATTTGTATATATATATCAAAAGTTGTATATATCGGAACCTCATACATTATATATATATATATATTCATTAGCAATACCTTACATTATCACCAGAAGTTCTTTAGTGCATGCACGTTATAATATATTATGGCTGCTAGTATGCATATTTAAACCCTTAATTGCAATTTTGGGATAATTGTCCCTCTCAAAGCTACACATGTTACTACTGCCTTTAAGCATGTTCACTCCGTTCGTTGTACCACTACAATTTCTGATCCATTGCCTATAGTTAGGCTATCAGGAAATTACCAACCTTGCATTTGGGACAACAATTTTCTGCAGTCTTTAAGAAGCGATTATAGGGTAACTTCATTAATTACATTGGGGGAGTACTTGAGCAATGCATGGGTGTCGATAACAGGCCCTCTTAGAACGCTTCAATCTTATATTTTTCACCACAAATCGAATTAAAATAGAAGCAATAGAGTTTTTAGAGAGCAACCCAGATATATTACACTTGTCATCAGTAATTTTTTGACTAACTGATGATTATGGAACTTCCTCGGTATGACTTTATAATTATGGAGGTGGGCATGGTGTTGAAGATGGTGTCACAAAGGATAAATTTTATTCCTCACTTGTTCAGCCTATCCCTCTATAGTTAAGCCAATCTTCCTGTGTCCAAATCTTATATTGAGATAATGTTAAATCTGACAAAAACATCTCAATGCTTTTATAACTATGGAGATGTGCATGGTGTTGAACATGGTGTCACAAAGGATAGATTTTATTTCTTACTTGTTCAACCTATCCCTCTATAAGGAAGCTAATATATGTATAAGTAAAAATCATCAATAAGACAATAAGTGTCTTTGCAATATATATTGCTCATCTTAAAGTGAATATAAGGCATGCTGGGAATTGGGATAGGTCTGCCACCATCTGCCTTTGTGATTTTGCTTTATTTCGATTATATATGCTACTAAATCCCCTTTCCCAGTTGAATGTAATGATGTTCAATATTATATATGGTATTTGTGCTCATCTATTTATTAAGTATTTGTCAGATATTACGAGTGTTTAGAGTGTCTGATATAATGAAGAGTAAAGCTCCGTCCCAAATTAATTGCTCAGTTTTGATTTTTTTTAAGTCAAATTGACTATTTTTATAATTAATAATTAAACATATATAAATATATTTCTAAAATTATAAAAATTGGGGTTAGTAATAAATTGTATATACTTTTTTTGTTATAATCTCTTTACCTATATTTTGGCAAAAATAGTAAAAAAATTAGTTTTAAAAATGGTCAATTTGACTTTAAAAAGTCAAAATTGAACAATTAATTTGGGACGAAAGGAGTAATATATATAAGTGAACTTAAGATCTAACAGCAAAATTTTTTAAGTTAAATTAAGTTTCAAATACGTGGGTTAGGATCGTGAGACTTATATATATATATATATATATGCACGTGCCTTCAGGCACGAATTGGACTTTATTATTAGCCCGCGCCATGAAGATGTACACATGCATTCTGTACAATCAGGGGCGGACCTATAGTATGGGCAGCATAGGCAGCTGCCTATGCTCAAATTTTTGGCCTATGTTCAATTTTTTTTTTTTTTTTATAAGTATAGTTACAGGGGCAAATATATAACTTAATAAACTTAAGGGGGGCAGATTAATAGAACAGCTAAACTTGGAGAGAACAAATAAACAATTTCATAAACTAATTTTAACTACAAGACAAGTCCGCCCCACTCTGCAAGTGAATTTGATTTAAGGCTTTGAGCATTTGGGAAATATCATGACAAGTGAAGTAAGTTTCTAAAATGTATCTAAATATTTTTTATTTTGAAATTCCCTTTTTAGATTGAATTATGAATATTTATTTGTTGTATATTATAGAATTCTATTTATGTTGCATAAAATATTTGGTCTCAATTTGAGTTGTTGTATATTTGTGTTTTGATTAATTTAGGCATTCATGACATGCGGTCAAAATTCAAACGTTCCAAAAATGAATCATCAACATCACAATCTATCTAAGTTGATGAATTCTATGTACGTTGCATAAAATAATTAGTGTCAAAGGGGTTGTTGACTTGTTTATATATATAATATTATTACTTGTTATATTAACAATATTGTAACCAAATACATGTTTTACATATGCAATCGGCTGGAAAACACAAAATTATCTAAAAAAATTGGCTCGGGGCGCAGCCCCCGAACCCCCGCTAAATCCATTCGAAGACTAAAATCCGCCCCTGCTGGGTTTGAATTCTGGATCCGCCCCTGTGTACAATATTAGGATAATGAATCTGTCAGCAGAGCCCAATAATCTTTTCCCTTTTATAAATGCAAGCTTTTATTTAATCTTTTAATTTTTGTAAATATAAGATAGAACTGAAAAGATTTTTAGTAGGGTTGCAGTCTTGCAGTGAGAGAGAGGGGTGACCTCTACTACAAAGACACATGAGCTGGCACACAATCAAGATTCAAGAAAAGCAATCAGCTTTTGAGACAATTTTAGTGGAATAATTGGGCTGACAAGTGAATATATTGGGCCTTTATTCTGTTCCCAAGAAACCCACAAAAGGAAAGAGCTGAAAACAAGTGATAACCCACACATTTTATCAATTTTTGATACATCTTCTACATTAGCTCAAAACAGATGATTTACCACAGATTTAATCAAAAATTCATTAAGTTAGAGAATATAGAGAACGAAAGCACATTTGGGTCATGTTTGTTTGTAAATATTATAATCTCAAAATTATAATACTTAGTTGAACATATTATTAAATAGTTTTTCATATTAAATTATTTTATAATTTCTGGACTAATAGCCTCAAGTTCAAATTTAAAAATAAATAAGAGACTTAAAATTAATAATTTTATCCCAAATATAATTCTTCCCCACAAACATAGTCTTTTGAAAAAAGGAAGAAAAAAAAAACTACTCCATTTACCGGAGAGAGATCGGCAAAACTGAGCTAACAGCATCTCCAGCAGTTTCTCTATCCCATGGACTATATTTAGTCCATATGACATCAACAAATGTCCTTTAATCTTCGCTCCTTCCAGCAGATGGACTATCCCGTGGACTATAATATAAAAAGATTAAAATATTCAATTAATTCAAAAATCCTCCAATCATCCTTTCACTCTCCCATTTAAATATATTAAAATTATAGTCCATAGACTATCTCATTCCTTGATTTAGTCTTTGTGATCCTTGAGTATAGTCCATGGACTAAATATAGTCTTACTGGTGGAGTTGCCAAATGAATCCTAGACTAAATATAGTTTAGGATGTTACTGCCGGAGTTGCTTTAACAAATTTGATGCATTGGGCCCTCACGTTTTCCCCAACTGTGAGCTCCACTGCAATCAAGCCTCTGACAACCCACCTGGCTCCTGCCAAGAAAAGGACCAACAAACCCAAGGTGGGACCCACTTCAAGAAAATGCCAAGTCACATATTTTCTGTACGTCACACCTGGAGGAGACACTGCAGATTAAAAGAAAGAGGCTACTTTGATTTTGGTTGTCATGGTGGGAGATCCTGGCCGATTATTTCAACGGTGCCCCAATTTAGAGTTTGAGCAGTGTTATTGCTCTGTCTCTCCATGAGGGATTTGATGAGAAAATAATGGAAAAAAGTTAATAAATTAAGCCAATTTTCGAATAATCAAATCTTATATTGAGATAATGTTAAATCTAACTAAAATATCGCAAATAGAATGGAGGACAAGATTGAATGTTTTTAAGTTATTTTAAATATATATTTAATTATTAGTGGTGGTGAGTGTTGTCGTATAATAATAAAATTATCATGTATATTCATTATTCATTCTATTGGAATGAATTTTATTCTACATTTTCTACATGAAATAAAAAAACAAAAGAATAAAATGAATTTTCATTCCATTGAAATGGTTTTATCCTCCAAAATAATCATCGAATACACTATTTTTATTTCATTTTCTCAATTCAAACATAACATCACAACTATGGAGATGGACATGGTGTCGAAGATGGTGTGACAAAGGATAGAGTTTATTCATTGTTTGTTCAGCTTATCCCTCTGTAATAAAGCTAGCTGATGTATCTGTTATTAGGCCTGACAAAATATGATTAAGGGTTAGTTTTGGTTTACAAAATTTGGTTATGGTTCTATTTAAGAACTAAAATCACATTACCTATTTTTAATATGGATTGCGTGGGTTGAAACCATATAGTTATGGACCAAATATATGTCAATCTATATTTTAAATTTCAAGTTTATTATTAGTGCAATCAAATAAATTGTTTATAATATTTAATTTCTATATTCTTTCACCTTCTATCTCTAATGTTTTATACATTCCTTCTCCCTCTAAAAAATTTCTATACACTCTTTCTAAAATTTTTAGATTTTCTCTCTAAAATTTTAAAAAGAGTGTATATTTATTTTAACATGATTATCGCCTCTCTCTCTCTATATTCGTAAAAATAACATGATTTATTAACTTTTAAATGGTTAATTCGACTGTCAAAGGCAAATGGATGACCTTTATCCTTTAATGGAGTGGTTATTATTTATTTATATACTCCCTCTCTTCTCAAAAATATGTTTAAAAGTATAATTATTTTTGTTTCTAAAATAATGTGATTTATACATAAAGTGAAGGGTAATTATGTCATTTAGTGAGGTTCATTACTATATATATATATATATAAAGTTCTCATCATTTTATGAATCTTGTGGAACCATTGAGGTTAGAATTTTATTTACTCTCTTTTCTCCACTTTTATTTTTCTTAATATGTGTGAAATTTGTATTTACTCATCCTTTTGAGGAAAGAGAGAGGGAGTATTATTATTTTGTAAAGCTAGTTGAACATCAAGTTTTGAACAGAAAAATATTTGAAATTATTTTTTAAAAATTCAAATTAATCTTATATTTTGAAACATATAGAGTAAATAAAATTATAATAATATTATTATCAAAGTAAATGTACAAGTTTTATTTTATAAAATATGAGTAATTACTTATTGCATTATTTTTTCTTGAAAATATAATTTTAGCATTTTCAAATATTTTCAACTATGGCTTTTGATACAGACCATACAAATTCTTACTAGATTTATTGCGGTTAAAGAGAAGGAACTGATATTTTCACATATTTTTTAATATTTTCACATTCACAGTTAATACGTGGACTCTACATATAGAAATATCCAAAAATATGTGAAAATATCAGTTTCATGCAAAAATTGTTTTGACAATATTCACTATTAAGGTAAGAGTCTTTCTAGGGAGCCTAGGGAATGGAAAATTGTTTTGATTTTTTTTTTGTTTTTACTCTCAAATAATTTATATGATTTATTGGAACTGAAATTTAAAAAAAAACAGTGATCTAGGTATGATTTGGATACATATCAAAAACAGAGTTACACAGTCTTTGATATGTATCCAAATCATACCTGAATCACTGTTTTTTTTAAAAAATAATTCAGTTCCAATAAATTATATAAATTATTTGAGAGTCAAAATAAAAAAAAATACCAAAAAAAAAAACCCCCGATTCTCAGACTGATTTCCATTCTCTGGGCTCCCTAGAATTATTGATAAGGTAAACTGAAAAGCCCTTGGGGATGGAGGGACAGGCGGACAGGATAGCGTTCCAGTGCTACTACTCCCTCCGTCCCAAATTAATTGCTTTTCTAGGACTTTTTAAAGTCAAATTGACTATTTTTAAAATTAATAATTAAACATATATAAATATATTTCTAAAATTATAAAAATTGAAATTAGTAATAAATTGTATATACTTTCTTTTGGTTATAATATCTTTACCTATATGTTAGCAAAAATAGTAAAAAAAATAGTTTTAAAAATAGTCAATTTGACTTTAAAAAGTCCTAGAAATGCAATTAATTTGGGACGGAGGGAATACTAGTTTTTAACTTGACTTGGAATGAAAAATATGGTTTGGAAATAATTTAATCGGTTTAAATTTATATTTCTTTTTAAAAATATGGGTTCAAATTTTATTCAATTTAAATAAATAAAAATAATTAATCAATTCAATTAATTCTAATTAATATAGATTGATTCAATAGTTATCCAACTAGATTGACAAGCCTAAGAGTATCTCTAACAGTAGTAACAAAAAACCTCTTTAAATTGAAGTTTGTTGACCTACGTGTTAAAGATTATTATTTATTACTTTAATATTTTGTGTTTCATTAGTCTCTTCAATTCAATTAATGCATTATTTGACATAAAACAATAATAATTGATAAATTTTGAAATAATTAATAACATTTATTTTTTAAAAAGATAACATTCTGTAAAATAAATTATATTATATTTAAAAATTAATATTTAATTAAAACTAAATATTGAATAAATTTTTAATTCACGTGATTGTCCAGAGGATTATATTGGATAAACCAGAGAGTCATAATTAACGTGATTATTTAAAGGGTAATTAAAATAATATTTTATCCAATATGATAAATAAATAAATAAAATAGAATGATATTAAATTTTAAAATGAGTTGCATATCAAACGCATCAAGTAAAATAAATGTTTTTAGCCTTTTTTATATGATTTTGATTCTTTCAAAATAAAATAAATATTTTGAAGAAGCAAGGTTAACTTACTAATTTTTTTAAAAAAATTGAAATTATAAATTTGATGACTAAAATTTAAAAGACGGTTAAAGACAAAGACGGTTAAGATAGTCCCATGTAAATTTGGAATATAAACAATTAAGGCTTTCTAACGAGCCAACATTAGTTCGGCGCTAGACTTTTTAAATTATAATATCACGTTTGAATTGAGCGAATGAAATAGAAAAAGGAATAAAATAAAAAGTGTATATTTAATAATCATTTTGGAGGATAAACCATTTCAATAGAATGAAAATTCATTCTATTTTTTTATTTTTTTATTACATGTGGAGAAGGTAGAATAAAATTCATTCTAATGAAATAGATATATGTGATAATTTTGCTATTATATGACAACACCCACTATCACCAACAATCAAACGTACACTTAAAATACCTTAAAATCATTCTCTTCTGTCTTTCATGCCATTTCTTCAATCCAAACGCAGCATAAAAGTAGTGTATGTTCGGCTTGTTACATCTAAATTATAAAAGTATTTAATTTTAGATATTTTTGAGCTCAAAATCAAAGTAAATCTTATACTTAATAATACTTTTCAAATAGTTTATAATTTTTATAATTATATTGAGTAACATTATAGAAATTTAAGTCATCTTTGAGTTCAAAAATATTTTAAGTTATTTGAAAAGGTCAATAATGTCATATTTTAAAAATAAATGGAGTACTTTAAAACAAATGAAGTATCCATCAAAGTTTCAATACTCGATTCAACTTGACTCTCTAAAAAAAACATAAAAAGAAACGAAGGAAGAAAATCAATCAAAATTTTAACCAAATTAAAACTCATTCAACTCAACAAACAAATTGAGTTTAAAATGTTTCACAACTCGGTTCGATAAGTTTGTGAGCATAAAACTATTTTACAACATATATCATAAGATTTCATTCAATTGATTGAAATAATTCTTAAGACTATGGCCCAGATTAATAAATACTATAATTTTAGACAAATGAAATTATAGGCCTACAGGGTAAATTATTATGGCAGTGTGCCCATTGCTCTATTATCAATCACATGATTTCTAAACTATATATAGGCCTACAGGGTAAATTATTATGACAGGGTATTATTATTATAATAATAATAATGAATTCCTCTATTATCAATCCTAAACTATATATAGGCCTACAGGGTAAATTATTTTGACAGGGTATTATTATTATAATAATAATGAATTGGGCTTTAGTAATTGCCCATGCCATGAAGATACATACACATCCTTTCTATACTATATTAGTCAATGAATCTTTCAACTGGGCCCAATAATATTTTTCCTTTCAAGTTTTATGAATGCAAGCTTTTATTTAATCTTTTTAACTTTTTGTAAATATAACACTGAACTGAACAGATTTTTATTTTATTTGGGTTGCAGAGAGAGGTGTGGTGTGACCTCTACTACAAAGACACATGAGCTGGCACACAATCAAGATTCAAGAAAAATAATCAGCCTTTGAGAGAATATTAGGGGGATAATTGGCTTCACAAGTGAATATATATATATATATATATATATATATTGGGCCTTTATTCTGTTTTCAAGAAACCCATAAAAAAAAGGACTCAAAACAGAAGATTTGCCACAGATTTGATTAATTTTGGATTGACATGAATATACATAAAGAAATAATTCTTGGAAAAGTTGGAGAATATAGAAAACCAGTACATGAAAAGCATAAATCAAGAAAATAATCAGAGAAAAGCAAGACATTTGTGTTTAAAGGAAAACAAAAATAAAAAATCCATTTAGAAGAGAGAGAGGAGCAAAATTGGGCTAACAAATTTGATGCATTGGGGACCCTCACATTTTCCCCAATTGTGGGCTCCACTGCAATCAAGCTAGAGTGTCAACCCACCTGCCAAGAAAAGGACTAAACAACCCAAGGTGGAACCCACTTCAAGAAAATGCCAAGTTAGCTGAAGCTGACCCATCTCTATCAGATTACCACCATTTATGACTAACTAATAAAAACCACCTTAGCCATTTTTCTTTGCTCTTGGGATCTAGGCTTTTTCTTTTTTTTCTTTTTCATTCAAAATAATAATAATAATAAAATCCCCCAGAGCCTATATCCAAAGACCAAAGAAAGAAAGAAATAAAAATGGCTCCATACTTTTGATTCTTGGGACTTGGATCCCTCCGTTATATCTTTTCTTTAATTTTATTCAATATATTATATTTTTATAGTTGTGGATCAACGCCAGTCAATTAATTTATTATATGGAATAGCATAATTGTTTAAAAATAAAAATAATTTGATATTTTTCCATCATTTAATGAATATATGATTTTTTCATCAAAATTTTAATGGTTGAAAATTATTTTAAACTTTTAACGGTGAAAATATTTTTTATGATTCTAATTTTTTATAAAATTGATCTTAATATTATTAATTATTTATTAATATATTTTGATTATTATTAATAAAATTATTAAAATTAAATAATTAATGTTTTAAATAAAATTAAATAAAATATGTAATGGAGAAAACCAAGTCTGAATTGTGGCTATATATATTGAGCTTAAGTCTCCGCTGTTAGGACAAATAATGCACCACATTTGCTCAGAATGACAAGTCAATGTGCTATGCTACAATTACAAATGGAACCTTACTATTTACAAAGTTCTACAGTGAGTGCCTGTTTAATTAGGGTTTGATGGGCCAAATTGGAAAAAGCTAGTGTAGAATAGGACAAAAAAGGGAATTAATGAGAATATGTAAAAGGCCAAGATTGCTTTGTGAATGAAGACAAAAGGGGAGGGTATATAAAATTCAAAATTTACCCAATTTCCCATATTTTCTGCATGTCATCGTAGAGACAAAGCAATTTAGAATAAAAACAGTACTTCGATTTTGATTGGTCATGGTGGGAGATCTTGGCCGATTATTTCAACAGTGCCCCCGTTTAGAGTTTGAGCAGTGCTACTGCTCGACCTCTGCATATTTTTTTTATATAGTATTAGTTTTAGAAAGTAAGATTCTTATCTTTGAACGAAGAATATATCTTAAATCTAAATTATGGGGCTCTATTTTTTAATTATCAAACTCTCTAATTATCATAGGAATTTTAGCATCAATTCCACTTGAATAAAAAAAATTAAAAAAATTTGGATACTTGATGATAGCAATCTTCGGAGTCCTAATCACAAGTTTAAAGAATAGATCCGATTCTTCCTTAGGGGGTGTTTGTTTAGAAATGAATGGAGCTGAATGGCTGGAGGACTGAATCGGTCAGCCATTCAGTGACATTCAGTGCGTTTGTTTTGAATAAAAATTGTCTGAATGACTGAATCAGTCAGATTTTTGAACTGAATGGCTAAGTGTAGTTTTTTTGATTGAATGGGTTGAATGACTGTTGAATTAAGTATTTTATATTTAATTTTTTTTTACAATATTAACTATTATATTAAGTAATATTAAATAAATTTACAACAATTTTGAATTTTTTTTAGAGAGGTAAAATAATAAAAATCTGTTATTCAGATGTTTCAGACATGTCAATTACCAAACAACTTTTTTCATTCAGTATTCAACCATTCAAAACTTTTTTATTCAGTTTTATCAAACATCCACTTACTTAAAAATAGTTAGTGGAACTTGTAACATTTCCCAAAAGTCAAGAACATACCTTACATGTGAAGTGATAGTTCAACATCGCTAAGGGGCACGTCCAAAATACGTAAAAACTCATAATTGAACCCTTATAAATACTAAAGTCAACTTCGATTTCATACTATACTCTATTTTCTCTATTGAAATTTTTTAATCTCTATTGTTGACTTGTATTTTCTCATTAATCTGATATTTGCTGTCACACTGGAGCTATCCACTAATAACAAAAGCCGTCAAAAATATTCTAGTTACTTTTTTTCCACAGGTCGAATTTATCACCCCGAAAATAGCCATCGCCAACAAGTACCATTAAGTACTAATGACATTTCAAAAGTGGAGGGAGAAACTGAGATTTGAACTCCAAATCATTGTTAAAAATGACTATTTCCTTATCACTCAAATGTAAACCCCCTTGTTATAGACCACTTATTTTTTTTTCCGGTCATTATTAAAAATGACTATTTCCTTACCACTTTAATGTAAACCCCTTTGTCACACTTTGTATAGACCATTTTTTTTTGGGGGCTAACCTAGTAAATGTACAAAACAGCATAATACCCAAAATGACTTGGACATGCTTTTAAATCGAAATTACAAGACATTACAAGTAATCAAGTATCAATATCTCACATGAATATTATAAATTATTGCTCAGACCCTTAACATTCATATTCACCCTGCAAGAGAAAGTTCATGATAAATAGGTGCCAAATTTCCTTAAAATTAGGAGTTTGAGTTTTAAAAAAATTCCATTAAATTTGATTGCTGCTTGTTATATTAATCTAGTCAAATTTATTATGGAGATAAGATTGAGTACACTTCAAAAAAATTTATGAACCCACTAACAAGAGCTTCACGACATCATTGGGCCTATTGGAGTGTAATTTCATACTATCATTAAAAAAAGAAATTAATATTTTCAGAAATAAATTTGATAATTTTACAAGTTTCTCGTCACATAAATAGTAAGTAAAATTCACTCTTATGTGAAAGAATATTTTGTAAAATAACATTTTCATTCGTAGAAATATTAATTCTCAATGAAATTTGTGTAGAATAAATAATATCGACAAATAAAAAAAAATCTGAAACTGGAATTCATCCGTTGAATTTCATACGAACTTTTGACTAAGCTAAACCAACTTAAAACTGGAATTCATCCGAGGAATTTGGATTTAATGAGATCCATTTATAAAGTTTCTCTTACGACCAGATTCGGACAGTGATAAGACCTTGGCCATGGCTCTCTTCCCACAGACCTGTCTCTTTTTTCTCTCTCCTCTGATGGAATTTTATGTTCCCAATACCAAATAAAATAAAAATCACAACACTCTGCTGCTCACTGCAATTCAAAGGGGCCGCAGCGCAGCTTTTCTTCTTTAAAATACCCACAAAAAGATTTTGCAAATTTTTCATGTTTTTGCAATTTCTTCTCATCCGTACAATTCCCATAAAAAGTTGAAGCTTTTTCAAGTTATTAAGCTTTCAAGTTTAGTATAAATGCTCTCTCTGCCCATACCCCTCTTGCCTTTAGCCATTCAGATTCTGTTTTGATATTGTTTAGCTTTTCTTCTTTCTCTTCTGTTCAATACCCAAGAAACTTGATAATAAATTTTCAAATATAGAATCATTAATTCACCATTTTCAAACTTGGATGAGATTTTTGATATCTAATTTGGAAATGGGTTTGACCGGAAGATTGGTGTGGGTGAACAGTTACAGCAAGAAGCAATGCAGAAGCCTTTTCTGGAGGATGAGAGCAGCCATGAAGAAAGCAGCGGCCAAAAGTGGGCAAAAACTCAAGTTTCAGTATGATCCCTCAAGCTATGCCCTCAATTTTGATGATGGGTTTGGAGAGAGAAATAGATCATTTCAACCGCCCAAGTTTTTGGAGGAGTGTTCAAACACAGCTACTACTTGGGTTTATGTCATATGGGTTGAATCTTAGATTAGATTATATGATGTTGAAACTTTTATTATGTGTATAGTGTTGGGAATTTATAATTTTGGATTTGTTAACTGTGAATCTGTGCACTGTTTCATATGAGGGTGCGGCCGTGCGGGAGAGAATTGCTGTATTAAGTAATATTATGGGGGTTTTATTTAATTTTGTTGTTATTTTGGGATAATCTTTTAGTTAAACTTTCATGATTCTCTTGTCATATCTAAATTGTTTCAAGTTAAATTTATGTATGTTTGTTTGAAGTAATGTATAATAATCAGATGAAATTAGTTTGTAAAATATTGTACTATCTAACAGAGAAGTAATGTTAGAACAGGAAACTTATGGGATAGTTCCAAATTCTCTCCTTGATGGGTAACTTAGATGAAACTTGAAGAATTATTGATTCAAGTGAAGACGACGGTCTCTTATTTGGAGTACTATGGATGCTGCAAAGGAAAGGTGAAGGGAAATATTTAAAGGAAAATAATACATCTTGCGACTTTACACATTGATTTTTTTGTTGCAAGTTATGTGAATAACTAGAATTGGTTATATTTTAATAATGTATTTGATATGATGGGTCAATCTTATAATTATATCCAATCTCATATATTGATATACATAGTGGACCAATCTTATAATCCTATTTAATCACATGTATTGAAATATATCACAATCTTAATTCGGCATAAAACTTTCGCTAATTTGGTATAAAACTTCCGTAATACATACATAGTTGGACTCATTTTCACATCCCGCTACCTTTTGTTTATTTCTCCCCTCTAAAGGGAAAGGGGAGATAATAAAGTTCACTCAACAAATCTTCTATGGAACCTACCAAGTACAAACATCATAGGATCATATTCATAAACCTCTTATTTGAAGTAAACAGGCAATTAATGTAATTAAACTTGTTAGGCTACTTTTTTTTAGATTTGTTCCCTTTTAAGTTCAATCTCGAAGTTTACTTTCGTTTTCTCCTAAACTACCAGTCATGGTGAAATTGATCAATGGTCTAAAATGATATACCAGTGGAGCAGTTGCACACTTACATCAATCCAGTGTTCTAAAAATCTCCGCATGTATTCGATTAATCCCTGTCTAGGCGCAGACGCTAGGTCTCCCGGGGCCTAGCCGGCGCCTTGCCTAGGCGCTAGGCCCCCCCTGGCGCCTCGCCTAGGCCCAAGGCGATAAAAAAATCCCTCCAGAAAATTAGGCGGGGCCTAGGCGGAGAGGTTTTTTTTATATTTTAATAACTATCCAAACCAGATCTTGATATATTTATTTTTCAAATGATTTATCATATTCATAATGTAGGTTGTAGCATATCAAATCACAACAAGAAGTGAACAAGATCAAGTCAAAATAGATAATTTTATTATAGTTGTAATTTTTTGAACTTGTACAAACTTCAAATTATATAAATGATGATACATTTGTAATATTTAATTTAATTCAATATAATTCTTAAATTTATGTTTAGTTTCTTAAGTTTTAATATTGAATTGAATTCTTAAAATTTTAAATTTTATTATTTAATAGCAATCTTGTTTATTAATAAAACTAATATGTTAAAGATATGTTTGAACTTTGAACAATTGCATTTTTGTGTTTAAACTTTAACATTGGCAATATAAATATGTGTTTAAACTTAAAAAAAATACCTTTATTATCTTTATCATAGATTGTTTTGCTTTATATTATTGTTTTATTTGTATAAATATAAGATAAAATATTAAAATTAACTTAAAATAAAAAAATCCCCCTAGGCGCTAGGCCCCCTGGCCGCCCGCCTAGCGCCTTTTAGAACATTGCATCAATCAACTTTAGCATACTCTACTATTTTACATAATTAACATTGAATTGAATAAGAAGATCGTGTCCCCAAAAAACAGAGAATCAAATAAGGAAAGTATTAACATTTGTACAACCACTTCAACCCACTGAAAATATTTCAAAGATCATGTAACATCCTAAGGCAGCTCAAATTTTGATATTGTAACATTCAATAAGAACTAAAATGACCTAGTATAGCAGAATAAAAGTACATGATTTCATTCCATTTGTTTCATCCTGCAAGCAGGGAAACCTGGATTCTAATGCGGATCATCAAACAGCAGGGTCTTCAAGCGTTGCAGTAGATAAATTGTTAATGCGAGGATACACAGCTTTCTCATCAAGCTGGTTTTGGGCCCACATGAGCATCTTTAATAAGCTTGGAAGCTTTGGATCTGCAGTATATTTTATTATGCAGATGTCAGACCTTTATTGCAACAATAATGCAAGAAAATTGATTTTACATACATAAAGATCTGAGGTCAATAAAATGAAGCAGCCCCCCACCCCCCCAAAAAAAGAAAAAACACAACACAGGGAACACTGCTTGAATGGGCAACAGAATTTACGTCAAAGCAAATGCATAGATTGTCTTGTAAAGGCTAAGGGCCGTTAGGAAGAAAAATTATATTTTCCGATATAATTGCTTATAAAGAGTTATTCTATCATGAATGTACACGATGAATCTAAAAAGACAGATGAGATGATTAAAGTAATCTACATATAGATGATCCAAAGAAGTTTTTGAAGATGAGACTATGATTTTATGGTTTCCATCCTAAAATGTCAACACCTCATCCAACTTAAATGCAGAATCAACTAAATCTTGCTTTTTAAGAAATAAAAAAAATAAACCAAATTCATTTATTAGCAAAAAATAAAAAATAAAAAATTGAACACTCCTACACGATGATTTCTCTATCAAATCGGAAGGTGGTTTTATTGTGTATTACTGGATGGTCTGATAATCCAAGATAGTTGGCTTAAGGGAGGCTTTCCAATCAAATTGACGAAAAAGCAATCATTTTGAGCAGCTTCTCAAACCAATGAACCATAACCTTCTTTTGCAGTCATCATCGCTACTTAATACTTACCATGAATGCAAACATTGCTAGAACTCCAATAATAATCATATTTTACATTAACTAGAACGAGTAGACCTTTGGCATACACTTCCTAAAATATTAACCATTGAGAAGATAATAATAAACTATCAAATTACCAGGTCAGACCAACTCATGTAATTTACCATTATTAGTTTTTTTTATAAATAAAATTAAAATGAAGTATGCATTATCAAGTAACAAACAAGAAAATAATTTGCAATAAGCAATGCGTATAATTTTTAGCAAGTACACGTGTCGTCATAAAATATTGTTAAAGAAACGGATACTAACCTTTTTCATGACTCTGACTTGTAAGGATGGCCGCATTCACCTCACTTGCTGTCTTTAGGCGCTGCGATATGTCCAGAAGTTCTCCAACAGGGCAGTTGGTGACATCTTCAAAAGCCAACAGTGCAACAGTTCTTTCCAACTCTTCTAAAAAGCTTTGCTGCAAAAATTAAGATTTTCTTAAGGGTCAATCAGGACTGGGGGAAATTATATATTAATACTAGAACTGAAATGCTAACCAGATTAACAACTCTTTTTGAGACAGTTATCTTCATTAAACTTAATTTAAAATATATCCCTTTTATCTAAAAAACATATTACAAATATCTGAATCAACTCCTGAATAAATAGTTAGGTAACTGGTGTTCATTAGTTTATATGAGTAATTAATCTTGAACTGATTTCAATTACAAATAAGCCAGAGTAAATATAACAATTTTAGGATACTACAGACTGAGACTTACATTTTCCTCTCCCCGAGGAGCTAGCTCCTCCTGAGCAAATTCCAGAGCCTCTTCCACCTTTCCATTCCGAATTAGTTCTATCAACCTTTGCTGCTGGAGATGGAAAAAGAGTTGGGGGTTCGTATCCAGTATCTGCATACCAAATAACATATATGTGATTTTTTATAGCAAATATCAAGAATTTATCTCCACCAAAGTAGAAGCTCCTTTTTTATGATTAATACAAAGTGCAGGCTGCAGTATAAAAGACATCAATACCAAACAAGATTCTTATAAGCTTTGCATTTTGAACTGCATATAGCAATTAAAAAGAAAAATTATTGCTAAAGAAAGGAGCCTTGTGAAAGAGACAGGTAAAAAGAAAAGGAACGAAATAGAAAAATACAGAGACTCGGAAAAATGTTATAATAAAACAAAAGAACTGAAATCACAAAATGAGAAATTGAAAATTTAACAGCTACAAGTGCAGGCATATTGTGATTTATGGTAGCACACTCAATCTTGAATACATCTCATCAAAAGCAACAATCGAAACAATTAATGAGCCAAAGTCTTTCCCTGCACTACACCAAAATCGTAAAGAGTATTTTCTTCTTCTTCTTTTAGAATTGTATGTCTTTTACGTAAAAGAGGTGGGGCCTATAACAGCGGTTATATTTTACTAGTAATTATAAATGTTTAATTCTTCTCATCATTATAACTGTCGAGCAAAAGATATAATATCCCACCTCAGGGTTCAAATCGTTAACTTTTTCAATTGCATCCTCCACGTTCCCTGATTGTACTGCTTTCTTAACTGCCATTCGGTCCGTTATTGTTGCAAGATCAATGTCTGCTATATGTCAATAAGGAAAAGCATATATTTTTGAAAATGAACATGCCACCATTTCATAAATATCAAACACAAACATCAATGAGATATCTTAAAAACAAAAAGGATACGTTCTGTTCCAGATTCCATTCTGAATTTTTCCGCAACATCAACATAACCCTCGGTGACAAGAAAGTTCATTACCAACTTATTCATATCTTCTTTTCTGATCTTTACATCATTGAGCTTTTTTTCCCACTCCTCCCTTGTGATCAACTTCTTCGAAGTAGCCTGAAAAAAAATGCAATTTATCACAGTGTAAGAACACATGTACCATCAACGTTAGTGCCATGTTTGCACATTGAATATTTGAATATTGAGTGGAAGTGCCAGATTCAGCTATTAAACACAACTCTCCATTACTATTATTATTATTATTATTTTAGATATATCGCACAATTCTCTATAAAATATTCATTTCAGAAAAGCAGGATGCCAGATTAAAATCCAATTGTTAGCATAAAACTGAAACAGAAGATAAAATTAAAGAAATTCTAATACTAAAACTTTTACCCTCATTTTCATTATGAAGAAATCTTCCCAACTGTCACTTGTTCCCAAAAAGATGTTACAAAAATACAATGAAGCCATATAATTTTCTATGATTGCTCCATGTACTCTGATTCATCAACTAGCATAACCTTGTGTACAAATCAATTTAGACATTACAAATTTCTACAAATTCTACTCCCTCCATCCCGTATTAAGAGTCATTTCCTTTCGGAAATGATTAAAACAAAATTCTCTTTGAAAAAATTAAGATGTTGAATCTTATCTATTCCCTCCCATTGGAATTCAAGGGAGGTTTTATTTCTTCCTTTGGATAAGGACAGTTTAACATAGAGAATGATGATTAGAAGCACTAGAAAAAGCTAGCAGATATGAATTTGACTAAAAATAATATACAAAACATCATAAAATTAATTAACCTCCACACTGATGAAAGTGTCTTCTATTTAACAATAACACGTCTCAGTCTATCCGACCTACAGAGATGTTATAAATTTAGTAATTTACCATCTATAACATACTCTTACTTTAACATTTTGTGGACTTTTTTGAGTGAAGTGAATTTGCTCTAGGAAATATCCCTTTTTTGTCTATGTTAACTTTTTTAATTTGTCAGGGAATAGGTGTGATTCTAATACTCTTTATATTCTGTATGTCCTCTGCTTGGTCACTTTTTGGGGCTTCTAATGAATTTATAACTCATTAAAACTAAAATTTAATTTATGAATCAAAAGAATAAAAACTAAACATGACCAAATACCCAATATAACTTGAAACTCAACACCAACATTAAATCCCTAAAAGTTCAAAATTCCATCCCTTCAAATCGTAATTCAGCATACTTCACAATGCAGTAAATTAAATATTTCAATGTTTCTTGGGATATATAATGAAATATATCATAATTTAATAAATAAAAATCTGTCAAAACCGCAACGAAGATGCGAAGGGTATATGAATGTTAATACCATAGCTTCAATCTCTGCGAGCTGACGAATGACAATCCAGAACAATGACATCAGTGCGATGCCTTCAATCCCATCTAATTCCAACTCCTTTAGATTCCTTTTTCAATTTCTTACTTTCTCTCTGATGGCTAGATCTAATTCCAACAATCAAAACCAGCTAATTTACTGATTCGAAACTGGATTTATAAAGTTCAGAGATTTATACGTATACGTATCTGGGTGTCTGGTAGATGTCTTGTATATATATCACTCGTCCTAAAAAGTAAAAACCCTGGTTCAGCCCCGTCTTCCCAATAATGCCCTTCGCCAAAAAAAATTCTTTTTTTTTTCTCCTCCAAAATTTCTTTCTTTTCTTTTTACTACCCGTACATTTCTCTCGGTAGATAAATTCAAATACTACTACTTTTATGTGTACTAATAAATATAAATATAAAAAATTGATATTTTTATAACATAAAATAATATTTTTATATAAAAAGTGTCATTATAGATTCTATAATGACGATTTTTTCCGTTATAACGATACTTTTTATGTAAAATATCAAAAAGTGTTACGAAAATATTTCTATGAATATAAAGTAATGAATGAGTGTTTTTTTATTTTTTGGAAAAGCAATCATAAGACTGAGAATTTATTAGTTTTTTAAATCATTGTGTACAAGAGGATAATTCTATCAGGAACCTCTTCAATTCAATACAAAGGATATGAATAAGGAACTAGGGACAATTTACACATAAGAACCAATCAAAAAATGAGCCTCGGGCATCTACAGAACAACACGCAAACCAAACGGACTAGACAACCACAGTTTGAGCAACATGGCAAGTCACTAGTGGATTCCTTTCATTGCCCTCTGAAACAATACTATATCCACAATATAAGACGTTTTAGAGTTGTGCATAAATATTAAGAAAATGATTATATAACATTAAATATAATATTAATTGTCTATATTATCCTTATATCGGAAAAAGAGTGTTATTTATTGGGTAAAAAATATTGAGAGAACCAAAATTATATTTAATATTTGAGGTAATATTGGAAACTAAGCAATTAATGCTTACTTGAAATTCTCAAACGTCATATATTAAGAGACAAAAACACTTCTCTAAACAATAAGTCTAAGGGGAACCGGTTATTGGCGACCGGTCTAGCGACCGGTCCTATATTTTTTTTGTTGACTTCCAAATAATTTATAATATTTATTTTAACTCAAATTTTTACATAATTAAGTGATTTAGGTATAATTTAGATACATATCAAAAACAGGGTTGTACAGTCTCTGCAATCCTGTTTTTGATATGTAACCAAATTATACTTAAAACACTTGATTTTGTAAAAATTTAAGTTAAAATAAATATTATAAATTATTTGGGAGTCAACAACAAAAATAAAAAGGACTGGTTGCCTCAGAAAGATTGTTCTCTGAAACGTTTTATATATTAAGGGAGGGAGTAGTTATGAAGATCCCAAAATTTCTTCAAAACAAATAAGCTCCCGAGGAAGAAGCCCCCAACATTTCCTATATTCCTTAATGTATTCCATAACTACCAATTATTCACAAGTCCTCGTTATCAACTTTACCCACCAATGCTTCCCTCCTCCACCGACCCCCGTAAGGAGCTTTCACAAAACGGTTTCAATCTATCGAAACCTGCTATAACTGTTTCTCCCTTACTACTTCTCCGTCTAGAATCCCTATTTAAAATATATTTTATCTGGCAAATGCAAAAATTATAACCCATGGAGGCGTCGAGGATAGAGCAAGAAGGAAAGTAATGAATTAGTTTAATTCATAATATAGACTGCACATACTATTTTCTTGCGCATAAAATTAATTTAAATAAAAGTACAATATGGACAAAAAAAAATGAAGTTTAAGTAATGTTAAGTATATATATTTAATTACAAATATATGTTTTATACTAACAATACCAGTACTGCAAAATGCCTTCCACTAATTGATGTTCAAATATATATTTTAGTAATAACTGCTACAATTTTATTATCATTCATTATTCGGTATCACGAATAAATTTGAAAACTATGTTTTTATTTGATAATTACTTTTAAATATATAAAGTTATTTGAGTATTTAGTTTAATAGCAATAACGTGGAAATAAAATTAATAATATAGTGTTATTTTATTTTTGATGATTTTTTTCCTGAAATAAAATAAGAATAATTTTATGTGTACAAATACATAATACACCATATGTATTAGGTAGTAAAAAAAATTTAAAAATTTAAATGTAAGAATTTAATAAATTTTATCAACAATTTAAATAGTATGAATCACATAGTATTACTTTTTTTTTATTATTTATCAACAATAGTTTGTGTATAATTTGTACACAATTATTTGTACACATATAATAAAGATTAATTCTAGATATACAAATAATTTTGCACAAATAGAATAATAATGTGACTTATACAAAATCTTATACAAAATTCATAAATCTTATCATTAATTTTAAATAACATAATTCATATATTACTTTTCCTTTTCTTTTACGCTTGCTTTAAGCACATATATGGCCATGTTTGTTTGCAAGGATTATAATCCCGGGATTATAATCCATGAGATTATAATCCCAAAACTATTAATCCTAGGATTAAATAGTCCTACTCACATGTTTGTTTTTTATAGGATTATTCATGGGATAACTTAAAATAATCCCATGTTATGTTTGTTTTTTCATGATTAATTAAAGGATTGGATAAAAAAATATTGTTTGGACTATTATACCCTTACCAATAATAACATGTTTTAAACTTATTTATACATCAAAAAATGATTAATAATAAGTTGTTTAAAAAAATAAGTTGTCTGAAAAATAAGTTGTTTAAAAAATAAGTTGTTTAAAAAAAATAAGTTGTTTACTAATAATAAGTTATTCACCAATAAGTTGTTTAAATAATAAGTTGTTTGAAAAATAAGTTGTTTATATTAAGATAATAATTTTTTAAAACAATCCATATGAAATTATAACAATTGGGTATTTAACAAAGTTATACGTGCATATGTATAAACTGCTAGTTTACTACTGTTCTACAAAGTTAGTCCTGCGAAAGTTCGTATTTAACAATAAGTCAAATGGACTAATGTTTTACAAATTTAAAAATAAGTTGTTTAAAAAATAAGTTGTTTAAAAAAATAAGTTATTTACTAATAATAAGTTGTTTAATAATAAGTTATTTACTAATAATAAGTTGTTTACTAATAATAAGTTGTTTAAATAATAAGTTGTTTGAAAAATAAGTTGTTTAAAAATAAGTCGTTTACCAATAAGTTGTTTAAAAAATAAGTTATTTGAAAAAAATAAGTTGTTTAAAAAATAAGTTGTTTAAAAATAAGTTATTTAAAAAATAAGTTATTTTAAAAATAAGTTGTTTAAAAAATAAGTTATTTGAAAAAAATAAGTTGTTTAAAAAATAAGTTATTTGAAAAAATAAGTTGTTTAAAAAATAAGTTGTTTACTAATAAGTTGTTATTTACCAATAAGTTATTTAAGAAAATAAGTTGTTTGAAAAATAAGTTGTTTAAAAAAATAAGTTGTGTAAATAAGTTGTTTAAAAAAATAAGTTGTTTAGAAAAATAAGTTGCTATAGCACTGTAGCACTGTACGTAAACAAACAATATTCAATCAATCAAAAAAGACATGATTCAATATTTAATTATTTGTAAGTATAATTTGTTATATAATTAATTTGTTGACTATAGAACTGTAACAATACAAAAAAATAAAGGTTAGTTTTGTCCATAAAATTTTAATCCCTCATGATGGGATTATAATACCTAGCTAGACATGGTATTAAATAATCCTTCATCTTAAGCTATTTTATAATCCCTGGACTAATAGTCCCAAGCTCAAATTTAAAAACAAACAAGACACTTGAGATTAATAGTCCTATCCCAAGTGTAATCCTTGCAAACAAACATAGCCTATAGAGTTTTAATGAAGACTCTAAATGAGATAAAATTCATAAATCTTATCATTAATTTAAATAACAAAATTCATATATTGTTTTTTTTATCTTTTTTACTCTTACTTTAAGCAAATAAAATTTAAACTGCGATTAACATAAATCTCTAAATGAGATAAAATATATAAATTAATATTTAAAATCGACATAATTTTTTTTATTATATATAATAAGATTTAATTAAAAAAAATAAATAACTAAGGCTCCATAAAATTATTCTTAAAAACCGTGTAATAAATAAATTATGTACTCCAATTACTAACTTTCATGATTTTTAATTTGCCACCGCTTTGTGGGTTTGTGCACGTCTCTCTTTGTATCTGAAAATCCCAAACAGGGGAACAAAAGTCGCATCACTGAAACTGCAAAGAACCTTCTTACCTTAAATTTGTCTCTGTATAGTACGACGCGTTCTCTCTCTAAATCTAGAACCTCTTTGTTGACAATGAGCTTTGATCTGTTAAAATTGCCCGATTAGGTATCAGGGTTTTCAAGTATACTTTATATCGGAATTCAAGGGTTATATTGAAGTTAGGGTTTTAAATTTCATAATTTGAAATTTGATTGCGATGTTGATGGCTGACAATAGCTCTAGAAATTCGTCTTTCGACGAGATATTTCCGGATGACGATGGTCCGGACAGGCTTTACTTTGATATGGACTCGTTTTGGGATATGATTGGTGACACTCCTGATTCCTCCGAGGTATTTTGTTTGATGCTATTTTGAGGCAGAGTTATCAAAATTTGAAGTAATTATTATAATTCAATTGTGGGTGGGTTGAGTGTAATCGGATCAGTTGCTGTGCAATTGCATGAGAATTTAGTGCATAATTCTGGGTGATTGTTTTAGATCGAGTTGTGGTTAATTTTGTGTTGGTGATTGATTTGTTTTTATGGGAAGCGTTGCCTTTTCTCTGCTGGCAAGATTTTGCTCCAGTCAAAAAATTGAGAAGGGAAGAACTGTTTTGGGACTCAGAATTAATATTGAGAGTTAATTTGGAACTATGTAGAGAATTATTCTGGGACTTAAGAGTACCCATTGAAGTTACATCATATGGTAATCATAGGTTTGCTTGGTGCACATTTTTTTAACTTTGGAGATGGAGCTTATGCCAGAATATGTTAGAAGGCAGAAGCTACTGACAACTGTTATCATTTACTCACAGTTTCAATATATTCACTTTCCATGCTTTGTGCTCTGAGAATAGTAGGACCATTTTTTTTTAATTAATAAAGATGATTGTTGAATAGCGTGACGTATGGTTATTGTCATTATATGATTGATTGCAACAGCATCAACTTGTCTCTGCAGCGTATTTGCTCATTCATGCACAGCTTAATTCTCTTTGTTAATTTAATGCTTCTCTTTTACTTGGGACACTAATTTCTGAGTTGTCTTTTGCAGAATAAGCCAGAGGATTTGCCAGTAAAAATTGTGCCTCAAGGTGAGTCAGCTTCGGATGTTGGCATTAAATAACTTCAGTTTTTGTATTGGTAAAAATTATTGTTTCTGATCAGGCTTCTTTACTGATTCTGATGGGTATTCTAAATTTTGGATGAAGTTTTACAAGAGACTAGATTGTGATGTAATGCTTTATCCATCTTTTAATTGTTCTTTCTCGGACTGATAATCAGGATTACCGGAATTGGAAGGGCCATCTTCACTTGGGGTTGATGAATTACCAGGGTTTGATGCTTGCTCCTATTCATACAGCTCAGAAACTTCAGATACGCGGACTGGGATTTCAGAGGGTTCGTTCGACTCTGCATCGAAATCTGTCATATTTGACTGTGCAAAGCAACAATCTTCAACACCAAATGGATCTCCCGTGCATAGCATATCTGGGAGTCTTGCTGACTGGAATTCTCAGAATGCTTCATATTATAGCCAAGATAGCCTTTTGAAGATACCCGGTTGTCACGATGAGTCAAGTTTTGCTGCTGGAGATACTGATCATGTTGCAGATATGGGAGGGACTTTGGATGAAACTGAGTTTGAGTTTATTAGGTGTTTGGCATCGAGTTCTGATTCCAAAGGTATATACATATGATTTAAGTCTCGACATTGCATGTGCATAGTTTTTTGTTAGTTTCTCATTCATTTGTTCTCTACTTTATTTTTGTAACATTGATGGAAGAACAACTCAGATTTTTTGATGTTTCAGGTCCGCCTTACAACCCGTTGGTGGTCAAATCTGATATTACTCATGGAACATATAGTGACCTAGGTGAAAATAGTTCTCAATCCCTAGGAGCACCACATACGGAGGAATCCTGTATTGTCAATGCAGGATTATCTTCTCATAGTGCAAGCCATACTCAATCCAGTAATTATGAACTCCCTGATATTGACTTTCCTGACTCGGAAAGTCCCGACATTATGGAATTTTATGATCAATATTCCATCGGTTCAGAGAGTACAGTATATTTCGGTTCCTCGAGACAATGTCTTACTGAAAATTTTGGTATGCAATCTGTGACAAATAATGTTGAGAGGATGGTCAACGTAAAGGATGAAAGTGGGAAGCTTCTATCTGAGAGTACATGCTTGAAGGGTGCAATGAATTTTGAGGTTCAGGTGGAGAGAGCCGGTGGAGATGTCTTAGCTGCTTTGGCAACAAGGAACTCTGATATAACTGGGATGAATGATGATCACAAAGGCACAGACTGCATCTTACCAAGATATGGAATGTCTTCTAATAATACAGATTTTGGGCTTACGGTTGACAAGGCATCATCAACACAGATTTTTCCTCAAACTCTGTCAGACATGTCTAGCAAGAAGCCAGCTGTTCGAGTGAAGGATGAAAAAAATAAGGAACTGTTGGCGACGCAGGGAACCACATGCCGATCTTATATGGATCTAGATGGTGTGGTTGGCAGGAAGTCTTGTGGTGTTGCTGATGGGTTGCCTAGCAAGAAGCGGGCATTTCTTATGAAGGATGAAAAAAATGATGAACTATTTGCATCACATGGAGCTGCATACCGATCTTTTATGGATGTGGATGATGTGGCTGGCATGAAGTCTTCTGGTGTTGCTGATGGATTGTTTGCTGATAAAAGCCCGAGGCAAGCACTTTCTGGTATTCTGACTTCCATTTCAAGTAAAAGCCAGGTGTTTACAAAGGATGAAATGAATGACGTATTACTTGCATCTAACCGGGCTCACCGATCAATTAATAAAGATGAAACTTGTAACATTCTCAGTCCAGCCGGTGATAGTCATTGCCCGGATATACAGGCTTCATTACAATCTTGTAGTCAGAGAGATGAGTCAATTAGGAGGCAGTTGGTTCCCACAATGGAAGAAAGGAAAGGTAATTTGACTCCATCTGACAGAGTGGGTTCTCAATTTTCAAAAGTCAGCCTCCGAGCAGTTCAAAGTGATGCCTCGGCTCATAGATCTCATGTTGATGATGACTCCGATATATGTATTCTGGAAGATCTGAGTGTACCTGCACGCCGAAACCAATTTCCAGTTAATGTGAAGTCATATGTTGCATCACAAAGTTCGCCATTTATCGACTCCCACAATCACTTTGAAGTAGGTGCTGTGAGACTTAAAACAAATGATGAAAGATTTATTTTTCGAGCTGCATTACAGGCGAGTCTTATATTTTAAATCATCTTTATTTGTTAAAGGCAGTCAACAAAATTCGCTGTTGTTTGCCCATAATTTTTATTTATATATCTATATATTTGATGTAGAGTTCTGGAATGTTTATTTGTTTAGTCACAAGTGGTGAGGCAATATGTTGATAAATTATTTTTACAAGTTTAATTACTTAAATGTAAATGAAAAAATAGGTAGTCTCTTCTGGATTTTGCAGAACTTAGCAGTGTTGAATAAACAATTTAAATTGAAATGGAATTTGCATTCTATATGGATGTGGGTGTAAGTATTCAACTCTGTGTTCATGTTTAGAGTTCATAATGAAATTTTATATAACGTTCTTTTTCTTTCTTTCTTTATTTGTGCTCCCATGATTCCCATGTATTTATGTACCCTAAATTTGACTTTTCTTTGTTGGGGGTAGGGGCTGGGGGGAGGTTTTTTTAAGTATCTCAATTTCCATAACAGGAAATCTGATGAGTCTGAGGCTGTGCATTGCAGGATATTTCTCAGCCAAAATCTGAAGCTACTCCACCCGATGGTGTTCTGGCAGTCCCTCTTCTGAAACACCAGGTTTGTAGCATGTTCTCTAATAATTTTTTTCCCCTTTCGTCACAAGATTTTAAGTTAATTTTAGTTGAGCATGGACTAAGGACATAGTAGTAGATGAAATTTCATGAAAAGACCTGAAATTTTGATCCCTTAATTTCGTTGTTATGGCACAAGGATTTTATTTTAAATAAAAATATGCACGAGGCATAATAATGCCTTGCGAGTTGGGACATAAGTATGCCACAAGGATTATTAAGGTGCTTCTTGCGGTGACAGAGTGAAGTAAAGTGTGTTTTGGCCAGGTATTCTGAATGTGCAACATAAAACGTGATTAATTAGGAAATGGGATTTGGTTGAGTCGTTATGCCAATTTTTTAATATCCTTTCCCTTAGATGAAATCATGAAAAGAATGAAAGCAAAAGAAATATGCTTAATTAAATTAGATTTTTATAAAATCCAAAATAACTGGCTAAGGGTGTTTTAAGTCTCACATGGTTATTCTCAGCGATCACTTGCACTAGAGTCTTGCACCTTTTTATCGTCTGTCCCGTAAATAGTTTAACTTGTCGCTCACATCGAGTACTTGGTTCTCCCTTATTCTTTTCATTTCCCCACCTTGTTCAATTTGTTTTGGGGACTTGGATGAACTGACATTAATTGAAGTTCTGGGCAGCGAATTGCTTTATCATGGATGGTCCAAAAGGAGACGAGCAGCTTACACTGCTCTGGAGGAATTCTGGCAGATGATCAGGTTGGTTTTTGGTTTTCTTTCAATTTCTCGTATTTTCTAGTCTGTCTTAGTGGTACATTGGCAAGGATTTGTTCTTGATTCTCTCGGGGGTTTTATATCACTATGGCAGGGATTGGGTAAGACAATATCGACAATTGCACTTATACTTAAGGAAAGATCTCAATCTTCAAGAGTTTGTATAATCAACAAAAAACAAATGGAGACATTAAATTTAGACGATGATGATGGTGTTATTGACCTTAATGAAACAAAGCAAGGTGGTGTCTCTTGTCAAGTAATGGCTAATAGAAGTTCAACCAAGGGCAGGAACCCACCCGTGCAAGCAACAGGTAGGCCAGCTGCTGGAACCCTTATTGTTTGTCCGACAAGTGTTCTCCGGCAATGGTCTGAGGAACTGCATAACAAGGTAACCAGCGAAGCTAATATCTCTGTATTGACATACCACGGAGGCAATAGAACAAAGGACCCTTTAGAGCTGGCGAAGTATGATGTTGTTCTGACAACATATGCAATTGTTAGTATGGAGGTGCCAAAGCAGCCACTTGTTGATGCAGATGATGATGAGACAGGAAGGCATAGTCATATCCCACCTATGGAACATCCAACCACTAAGAAAAGAAAATATCCTCCTAGTTCTAGTAAAAGATCTTTGAAGAGTAAGAAGGGTGATAATGAATTGTTTGAATCTGTTTCTCGCCCTCTTGCCCAGGTTAGATGGTTTAGGGTTGTATTGGATGAGGCCCAGAGCATTAAGAATCACCGGACACAAGTTGCTAGGGCTTGTTGGGGCCTTCGTGCTAAACGTAGGTGGTGCTTATCGGGTACCCCTATCCAGAATTCCATTGATGATCTCTATAGCTACTTCAGATTCCTCAAATATGACCCATATGCTATATACAAGTCTTTCTGCTCTACAATAAAGGTCCCAATACAGAAGAATCCAGCGAATGGGTACAAAAAGCTACAAGCTGTCTTGAAGACAATAATGCTACGTCGCACTAAAGGTGAGACTAAAGAATAAAATGTTTGCACAGATGCTATACTTTAATGATCAATCATGCAAGTCGATTATATATGTCCTATACAGTCTTGTAACTTTTTTTTATCTGTTTATACGGTCAATTCATCTTGGAGCTTGTTTGTTGTTTATGAGACTTGTTACTAACCTGTCTGTTATCTCTTAAAAGATTATATTGTTGGAGGTGTTGGTTTCTCATCCCTTCGTTTTTTGTCTTTTATTGCTTAGCTATGCATATTTTTTTCCTTGTGCTAATAGTAGCCCTCTGCGATAATAATAGTCCCTCAGTCCTATCACTTGGAACATAGTTTAAGAAAAGGAGTCATGACAAGGACTTTTATTTTGCTTCCCCATATACCGAGTATAATACATTGCAATGGTCCGGTCAGAGTTTTGAAACTCTATTTTTAACTTTCGAAACATAAGTAGAGGTAAATTGAAAATGTATTGATATGGGGAGTAGGGTCACCTTAATATGAACATCTGAAAAGGAAAGAGGGTCAACTAAAATACAGGGAATATCTACTACCATAACCGTCAACTTGTTGAGAAACTTGCTATCAGTGTACTACTAACATATTATCCCTTTGCTCGAAAAAAAGAGTCCTACACTCCTACTTGGTTTATAATTTCTATTGAAATCTTGTCAGACTGATGTTTTGTTTCCGGCTAAATATTGCTGGTGTATCCTCTAAATTCGTGTCATAATCTCTTCTATTCTGGAGATTACACTTTCATGCTTTATTGTGTCCTATTCTATAAGACATGTATGGGCCATTGTTTATCTTGCAGCAGCAGTCTATTCAGGGTGATTGCTAGTTAAAGTATTTCAGTAATTTTCTATTCTACAGTAGATTGTTCTATTGATTTACAACTTTCAAGTGCCTATATGGAGTATCTTTTTGCGATGGTACTATTGTTACTTAATTAGGTACTTGTGACTGTTTTTCGGTCACTATAAATTATCTAGTAGCATTACGAAATTGTTTTGGCATTGGTTATATGATATTTTGAGGCTAAGTAATCTGCTATGACTCACTAGTCTATAGGTTCAACACATGTGGTTTTGCCATTGGTATTAAGATAATATGGCATGCTGCTTGAATTTGTGAATTCTGTGCTTATTCGCTTAAGCTTTGGAGTTTGGACCTGTACCATACCAGCTCTTTGGCTTTACACCTTCCGTGGAATGCAACTAGGACTGTATCAATATACTAAATGCTGCAGGAACTCATGATTGTTTGGTGGTAAATGTTGTCTCTAGGCACAATTCTTGATGGAGAACCGATTATTAACCTGCCGCCAAAAACCATAGAGCTGAAAAAAGTAGATTTTACGATGGAGGAGCGGGATTTCTACTGCAGACTAGAGGCTGATTCACGAGCTCAGTTTGCAGTAAGTTGTTACTTTGAATTAGTTTCTGGTCTAATACAACCAATTTAGTTTTTCGCACCTTTAAATTTTAATCTTTCTCTGCCTTTATGTGCATATGTGCAAATGCTCAAGGATGTTGAATCTTATAATCTTGGTTTTTCTTTACAAGTTTTATTTCATCTCCCTTCGTTTGTCCACAGGAATATGCAGCTGCTGGAACCGTCAAACAAAATTACGTTAATATTTTGTTGATGCTTCTCCGCCTTCGCCAAGCTTGTGATCACCCTCTTCTTGTGAGTGGATCTGGTTCCAATTCCGCGTGGACGTCTTCTGTTGAGATGGCAAAGAAACTTACTCCAGAGAAACAAGTTTCTCTTTTGAATTGTTTGGAAGCTTCTTTAGCAATTTGCGGCATATGCAATGTATGTAGTTCCTTACTGTTTCCTTTGATCATTTATCTTCATTTTGACTGGCGCATCTTTTTTTTTATATAATTAATTTTATTTTTAAAATTCTTATTATGAGTTTATTATAATATTTCTTACTTTAATGTTTATAGAACAACAATCATCTTGATTGTCTTGTGTCAATCTTAGTTGAAATTGTCTTTGGATTATGCTGCATCTTTCAAGGGACAGGCAAGAAGGATTGAACTTAGCTGTTCACGTTTTGGAGTATATCATGCTTTTAGTCTAGATGATGTATTAATTAGAGGTTTGATTGATATATAATTGTTGTGGTGGAAGATGAGTGAAACAGTTTAAATTTCAAATTTATGTTGTCATGTTTGTTTGTTTCCTACAATGTTTTGACTAATTATTGAGGTAATATTTTATATACTCTTCTTTCATCCTAAAAATCATAGTGTTACGAAGATAATCTCATATATTCCTTGTAAATTAAGTACTGGGTTCTTTGTTTATTGGCTTCTGGTTATTGATAAATTTGATGTTCTTTTAGGATCCACCCGAAGATGCTGTTGTTACAAGCTGTGGGCATGTTTTTTGCAATCAATGCATATGTGAACACTTGACAGGTGATGACAACCAGTGCCCAACCACAAATTGCAAAGCTCGCCTCAGTGTATCCTCAATTTTTTCTAGAGCTGCTCTCAGAAGTTCTCTCTCTGAAGGTCAGGAAAGCGTTGCTGATTGTCCTGGTTCTGTACTAGCTGAGACACTTCAACCTCGTTCATCAGGTGGCGCATTTGATTCCTCCAAAATCAAGGCTGTTGTTGAGGTTCTGCATTCTCTTTCTAGACCTCGGTATTTTACGCCTACAACTAGTTCCTTGATAACTGTTGATGGAGGTGCCCATTGTCCAGAAATTCTCTCTGATCCTCTTTCAGAGGGATTGCCTAGAGATGTTCATAATAACCAAAGTTTGGTCTTGGATAATGATTCAAATAGTTTGGTTCCAGCAGTGGGAGAGAAAGCAATTGTCTTTTCTCAGTGGACGAGGATGCTGGATTTGCTCGAGTCTTGTCTTAAAGATTCTTCCATCAAGTACAGGAGACTTGATGGAACAATGTCCGTTATTGCCCGAGATAAAGCTGTGAAGGATTTCAACACCCAACCAGAGGTTAGGACTAGTTTGGATGTGCATGGTAGAATGCTTCTGTCTATTGGTTTTTCTTAATTTTCATCATTTTCAGCCTTTACAAAAAATGCTTTTTTGTCAAGTTCTAATTCCAAAATTGAAAGGCATCTTTATGCACATTGGAGTCCTGGCCTTCTGCCCTCTCTGAAGCTGGTTGTGCTGATTTAGCCTCTAGGGTTTTGAAAGAACTGCCGGGGTCCTCAATGTCTATTAGCTTATATGTTCTTAAAAGTTGACTCCTTGTGGAGAGAGAGTGAGGTTGAGATCTCCTTACTTACAGAGTAAAAATACCAGGAGTGAGAGAGAGGCCAGCTTGCTGACTTGCTCTGCAACTATGATCAGGTGTAATGGCATGATGGCTAGAGGTAGCATAGAACAGACTTAGAAAGAGTAGTCTGAAGCTGATGTATTTGATTTCTCTTTTTCTTTCGAGGAGGACTTGTCCATTGTTCTCTTCTCTTGTGTTTTAATAGAATCCTTCTTTTTTCCTTAAAAAAGTGTTTCAGAAATGCAAGCTCTACCTATTTCCGCTTATAAGTAGGAGGTGTTCACTTACAAGTTACAAGGATGGCACTCATGGGCCAGTAGAATCGTACTCTCAAAAACAGACCAATATATTTTCATACTCGAAAATCTATTTGCATAGATCTTATATATCATACATCTCTCACCTCTTTATTTCTCTCTCATTTTATGATATATCATTATAAATACATGATAAGCAATTTTATAGAATAATGCATTTATTTCTGAACAAGGCCTTAATGGTCCTGGGGATTTTGGTATCTTTCTTGTAATAATAATCAGTGTCTGTTTCTGCTGTTGATTTAGCTGTTCTGAGATTTATTGCCTTCAACTTTGTTTCAGGTATCTGTTATAATTATGTCTTTGAAAGCTGCAAGTCTTGGATTGAACATGGTCGCAGCTTGTCATGTCATTCTTCTGGACCTCTGGTGGAATCCTACCACCGAGGATCAGGCAATTGATAGAGCCCATCGGATTGGGCAGACTCGTCCAGTTTCAGTTTTGCGGTTGACTGTGAAAGATACTGTTGAAGATCGAATTTTGGCTCTCCAGGTAGTTTGCTTGTGTTGCTCTTATTCTGTTATTCATGTTTTTCCTCCTCAGAATGTAGTTATAAACTTATAATATGTTAATTTTAGAAAGATAAGAGTATAATTGACGAACAGACATTTAAATTACCAACCATCGTAAAACCCTAGCAATTGAATAATGTCAAGTAGCTCAGTATTTCATGCCAAGCACGGGCTTTGACAATCGTAGTCCTATTTATTTTAAACTTTTAATTGTATTTTTTTTCACGTGTATTCTGTAGGTTATTTTTTATTTTTTTAATTTGGACTTTAGGGAGGTACTCTTTGTTCCAAAACTATAGATGCATTTTCAAAGTGATGACTTTTAAGGATAATGTACCCTTAATATGACTGTATGAGTTAAGAATTTAGTAATGGTTATGTTAGAAATGACAGTGAAAAAATAATGAGAAATTAGAAATATCATGCCACTTTATAGTCCTAGCATAATGTATTGTTTATGGTTTCATTAAGTTGCTTAGATATTGACTTGAGAAATATTTGGTCTTGCAGCAAAAGAAGAGAGAGATGGTTGCATCGGCATTTGGTGAGGATGAAACCGGTAGCCGTCAGACACGCCTTACAGTAGAGGACTTGGAGTATCTATTCATGCATAATTAGGGTGTTCTCCTGATTTAAAGCTAAGTACTGGGGGTGCATTTTGGCCTCTTGATTCTTTATTGGCAGCGGCAGAGGTGGATCAGTATCAGCTTTACAGTTGACTTCTTTGTCGAGAATAGATACGTAGGAATAACATAAAATTTAGTGTCTTCATCTATAAAATGATCAAGCAATCAAAGGTTTGTTATACTCTTGATCAAATTTTCTTACAATTGGTCTCTCGTTATTTGTCCTTGTATAGGATTCAAAAGTTAATAGATTACACGAAGATAGGAAATTCCATAGAGATTCTTTAATCGGAAGTGTATACTATAGTGTATACTATAGGAATATTTACGGCGCCTATACAGAATATAGAAATCTTAGTAAATGGTATAATTTTGTCTCGATTCTTGTCTGTGCTTTGTTTTTTTTACTGTTTATTACCGTATTGTTTATCTTGAATGTTGTGGACGCTTGGCAGTTTCTTTAGTGACATATCTTTAAAGATATGTTGTGATGGCTAATACCTCAGTGGTACATACCATAGTAGAGTTGAAAATAAACCTGTTTAAACATTGTTAACTTTTGGCTAGTTTTTTGGTTTTGTTGATAAAACTAAATTATCCGTGTAGTTATTAGTAGTAGTATATTTAAGAACATGTTGAAATTATAGTTTTGTCTTAAATTTATACTTTCACAAAAATAGTCTCACCAGTGAATTGAGATAATTGAGATAATATTAAAGATATATTTATGTTTCATGTAGAGTTCTAAAAATAATTTGTTATAATGAAATTATGATTATAAATTAGTAGATATTGATTTTATAGTTGTTACAAAAAATATGTTTGAAATATTTTCTAAAGGCAGTGAAATAACAAATTTTTAGCTTACTAGGTATTATACATGATCAGCAGCGCCCCAACTCAAAATGGTCCCATGGTCTAGTGGTTAGGACATTGGACTCTGAATCCAGTAACCCGAGTTCAAGTCTCGGTGGGACCTTATTTTTTAAGAAACTGATTTTAACTTCATAATTTTCCTCTACATTAAATTTGAAGAAAAAACATTGGAGTTCTCATATTACTATTAGCAGTACCTTTAAAGTTTCTTCTTCTTGTCGCAGAGAAGTTATTTTATTTTATTTTTTGTTTCACTTTTACAGTAGTTTTAGTGCAAGAACAAAATCTAGCAAAAAGAAAAAAAGAACACTTCAAATTTTGATTCGAAAATGATTCATTCTTGAAAAAGCATTTGCTTCCACTAACAATAGCAGCAAACTGCATTAAAATATTTTTGAAGTTTTTCCCTTTATTGTTGGTGCAATTAAAGATATAGTTAAGGCTGTGGTATATGAGTATATAACCCCTTACAAATCATCAACATAAAAAAAAAAAAGAACAACTTTTATAAAACACCATGGCTCATTCCATAACTTCTTCCCATATCAAAATTTGGTAGAAAAACATAGCAATTCCTATGCAATAGACAATGAACTTTGTCTTGCCATCATTTATCAATCAAGTAGAAATAAAAATCAACAATGAATTTTTATTTTCTCTTCCATTAATTAGCTGTTTCATTCAACCAAAGTAAAAATATTAGTTTTTCCAGAACAACAAATATGTTTGAACCCATTACAAATCTTAATACTCTTGTTCTTACTTTTGTCTATTCATAAAATTCTCTACACACAGCGCATAATAACAACATCAGCACTTTCATCAACACGATAAACTGAACAATAAAACATCAGTTAATAGAGAGAGAGAGAGAGAGAGTCCTCCAGGTGAAAGTGTAGAATTGGGGGATTTGATGTTTTTGAGGCTGTAGTAATCATTTTCTGGAGTTTACCCTCAATAATGGAGGTGGGTTTTGAGGAGTTGCTTTTGTTCTTCCTCCATTTTTGGAGAAGGGTTTTTGGGGGGTTTAGGACGGTTGAAGTTTTTATGGTTGGTTTTTGGAGGGAATGACTTTTTGGTTAGTGGGTCTGGTGGGTGTTTGGATGATTTGGGGCTTTTGACTCAGGACTGAGTTAGTGACTCAGTGGGTAGTTGAAGAGTTTTTGACCTTTTGCAATTCCAAGTTTTACCCGAGGATCAACAAGATTTATGCTTTTTTGCCTATAGATGCTTGTTTGAATAGAGCACTATCATTAACAAATATGCTTTACAAGTGTGAATGAGGCTGCACTGGCTACATCACTGAAATTCTTCGAGGTACTTTGTGATTAAACTTTCCGCCCTTAAAGGATTCATAAAATGTTTTTCAATTCAATAGTTCAATTCAAGTTAGATGTTGTGATCATCTTATTGGTAACTAGAAAGTAAACGTATTCAAACCCTTTTGGAATTTTCATTAGGATTTATACTTCTATTTAGTGTTAAAGTATGACCACAATAAAATGCTAGACAAATCTGCGATCATCTTAGTGATATGTACTGGAGACGAACTACCCCACCCCACCCCACCCCACCAACAAAATCATACTATCATTGTTAGAAGACTTGGTGTTTCTACCAGCATTACCAACTATTTAGTAACAAGAAAGCAATTTCTAGAGGTAAAGATAGCACAAAATTAATCATCTTTCAACTATATCCCTTTTGATTTCATTGGTGCTTAAAATCCTTATGGACCATATCCAATACTTTTTTACTATAGAAGTGATGAGGATAAATTTGATATGGTACCCTTTCAAGATACTATAACATAGTGACACAAGTCACATAATAATCTCTCTTTTTCAAATGGCAAACTTTCTTGTAGTAGTGGGAGACATAATCGGTTTATTTGACTGAATCCAACTAATAAATGTAAGCATGGCAGCCATTTAATAATGAGTAGTCCTACACAGACAAGAATTTTTGGACATGGAATTGGACATTTTCATGTTGGCTTGTTTTTTTTTTGGTATTGATTCCAAACATATTGAATTTATGGATTTTAAAACCAATTTATAAAAAATTAGGTGTAATTTGGATATATATCCAAATATATATTTCCAAATTACACCTAATTTGATATATATCCAAATTACAACTAATTTTTTTAGATTTTTTATAAATTGGTTTCAAAATCCATAAATTCAATATGTTTGGAATCAATACCCAAAAAAAAAAGCAAATATGGAAATGTCCTATTTCCATGTCTAAAAAAACATGTCCCTCTAAACTTATTCTTTAATAATAGCATCCCTCAAGAAGACACGAATGGGAAACATATTTCATAGAAGAAACCAAGAAGTTTCACTTTTACAAGAAGAGCATAATTTTGGTTGGAATGTGGGAGGCAGAGTCCAAACAATCCATAAAAATATGAAAAGATAAAGTTAGCTATGGAAAAGGTAAAAAAAGAAAAGAAGAAGATAATGGATTATGGTACGAAGATAAAGTTAGTTACAGAAAACATAGGAGTATAATGGAACACATAGTAATACCTTCCCACTACATTAGTCCTGGTCCACATAGGTAGCTATCTATCACCAGGAACCCCCATTTGGATAAATGATGTTTTAATGAAGCTATGATTTTAAAACATATCAAATAGGAAGTGTTTTTAATACTCCCTCTAGCTCACATGTTTTACACTGAAAAATGGTGGATACAACAAGAAATAATGTTGGGTTGGACAAATAGGTTACAGTGATCCTGGTTTGCTTTTCTTAGTGGCATTGGAGAAGGATTCTAAAGGCCCCACAGTTGTAGCTTTTTTTTTGGGATGGTATGATTTTAAATTATACCGGTCCATAGGTGGAACTGGATTGGGAAATTAAATTGGTTTTTCCACGAGAAGACTGTTTGACCTGCACATACTTTATGAACACTTGTTTAAAATTTGAGTTCTACCGCGCGTTACACAAATTTTCAGTTGAATTATGATTGTGACGTATGTGCATGCATGAGATAGGTAGGAATTAAAAAAAATCCACTTTAATTTATTTTATCTTATCGCACACATTTATACGTTGGTAGAAATCCAACTTCATCAAATATTTATCGACGTGCATATCATTTTCCTTAAAATTTATTGCTGACTGCTAAAACGTTTGACACCATATGATACGGAAAGGAACTTTCACATGGAGAATTTAAACTTAAAAAAAAATAGTATGTTTGTTGCATTCACTGTATGGTACCGTGTAATGGAACCCTAGTATTGAGTGAAACTGTGTTTTGTGTTTGTTGCCCATGGTTAGCTTTGACAAACAAACTTCTTTGCTACAGATTCAGGAGGCCTTGCGACAACAGTTTTTAGTTAATTTACTGGACATTCTCAGAAGTTATGAGCTGATTCTAGGCAATTTATTGACATTTGACACACATTCAGATTGTTGTGGAGCCCTGATTCCCATGTTAGAGCTAATTCTCTTTAAGGTACTTTTGGTCATCATGAAGTTAATTACGAGCACAGTTGAACGTACTTCAATATAGCATCATCCCTTTCAAAATAGGAATGGAAGCTTCAAAAGCTTGTGCTATTTATCTCAACTTCAAGGTCTTTCTTTTGTTCTTATTCACACAGATCAGAAAGAATGAAACTCAGTCTGAGATTTTTCATATTTGAGATATGATCCACGCAATACTTTGCACTTTGTCAAAATGTAAGCTTCAAAAGTTTTTCCTAGCTTTAGAATTGCTATTCAACTACTTGATTAGAAGCACTAGGGTCACCCACTCAACGTAGACATCTAAACCTGTACATCTGCAATATGGAGTAAAGATAGATGAATAACTTGGCACTTGTACTATAATATAATTAATGGCATGACCGCTTTATCTACATCAACCAATAGTTTCTCTTCATGAGAAAGGCAATACTAATAAGAGTGGATGACCCCATCTTCATCAGGAATTTTCGGTACTGAAAGACCTTTCTCTCCTCTCGACAAATCGAATGAATAGCATAAGTCTGGACCCTGCCTAAAGGCCTTTTCTGCTTTGCACTTTATAACCATTTGGCCAGCTTTGGACATCGTGAGTAGTGTGAAACAAGGAAACAATGTGGAATTCACATTAATATGAATATTATTTTCCTGTAGCCTGTAGGGATCCAAGCAATATTATCATTTTCTTAAGGAGTGGAAATATAATAATTAGACTTTGAGTGTACAATGTCGCCACTGCACTGGTCAGAAAAATAGTATAATGAACAATATTGAACTTTTTAGGCGAATATACAAGGCGGAATGAATTAAACACGGTCTTACATGTAACTTCTTATACCCTTCCTTAAGTTGCCAAGGGAAGAGTTAGTTAATTGTTTATCTGCAAATTAGTTTAAGTTCTGTTGACATGCTTGGCATCATGTCATGCATGCTAACATGTCCAGTCAATAGTTGATTGAGATAGGCTTCTTCAGCCAGTTCAAACTCCAAACTAGAGTAGTTTCTGGATAGTTTGAACTACTTTTAATATGTATCAATACAGTGTCATGAGCATGACAGAATTCTCTAACCCATGGCCAGTTTGATAAAAATAAAACCTAGTTCCCATTCACAAGCTGATGACAGGGGTATATATATACATATACATACTTAAATGTGTGTGCGTGTGTGTATCCAAGTCTTGAATTCAAAGTTTTTATGTAATGTATTGGTTAATGCTCTTTAAAGAAGGATCTCTGACGTGGGCAGTTTTGCAAACATTTTCTGGTAGCCACATTTGTTTTATCATTCCAAAGAGGAGTGGATAAGTGCCCCAGTAAGCTCTTTTTGACATATTTGTTTTGTCATCTCTTAACTTTTGGATGAGATTGTGTTCACCATTACAGAATTTACGAATACTTGGCATATACTTTTTGGTTAGGTAAAAATGCACACCCACAGGATCAAATGTTATTTAGGAGTCATTTTTTTTTGTCTCACAACTTTAATGGCTTATAGCAAGATAACCATCTGATCCACTAGGAAAGAATACATGGGATAAAAAGGGGATTCCTGTTGTTTCACTACCAAGTATAGATATAGTTTCACTTTATATATAGGATTTCATATCAGCAACCCGTTCAGCTCTTACAGCTGTGTATTTGCATCTGAAAATAGTAGTTTTAATGATAAAACAAAAGTTTTATCACCCACTCAACTACTCAAAAGTTTCTGTGAATGATAAAACAAAAGTTTTTCCTAGCTCTAGAATTGCTATTCAACTACTCGATTAGAAGCACTAGGATCACCCACTCAACGTAGGCATCTAAACCTATACATCTGCAATATGGAGTAAAGATATTGGCACTTGTACTATAATATAATTAATGGCATGACCACTTTATCTACATCAACCAATAGTTTCTCTTCATGAGAAAGGCAATACTAATAAGAGTGGATGACCCCATCTTCATCAGGAATTTTCGGTACTGAAAGACCTTTCTCTCCTCTCGACAAATCGAATGAATAGCACAAGTCTGGACCCTGCCTAAAGGCCTTTTCTTCTTTGCACTTTATAACCATTTGGCCAGCTTTGGACATCGTGAGTTGTGTGAAACAAGGAAACAATGTGGAATTCACATTAATATGAATATTATTTTCCTGTAGCCTGTAGGGATCCAAGTAGTATTATCATTCTCATAAGGAGTGGAAATATAATAATTAGACTTTTGAGTGCACAATCTTGCCACTGCACTGGTCAAAAAATAGTATAATGAACAATATTGAACTTTTTAGGCGAATATACAAGGCGGAATGAATTAAACATGGTCTTACAGGTAACTTCTTATACCCTTCCTTAAGTTGCCAAGGGAAGAGTTAGTTAATTGTTTATCTGCAAATTAGTTTAAGTTCTGTTGACATGCTTGGCATCATCTCATGCACGCTAACATGTCCAGTCAATAGTTGATTGAGATAGGCTTCTTCAGCCAGTTCAAACTCCAAACTAGAGTAATTTCTGGATAGTTTGAACTACTTTTAATATGTATCTATACATAGTGTCATGAGCATGACAGAATTCTCTAACCCATGGCCAGTTTGATAAAAATAAAATCTAGTTCCCGTTCACAAGCTGATGAGGGGGATATATATATACATACTTAAATGTGTGTGTGTGTGTATCCAAGTCTTGACTTCAAAGTTTTCATGTAATGTATTGGTTAATGCTCTTTAAAGAAGGATCTTTGACATGGTCAGTTTTGCAAACATATTCTGGCAGCCACATTTGTTTTATCATTCCAAAGAGGAGTGGATAACCATCTGATCCACTAGGAAAGAATACATGGGATAAAAAGGGGATTCCTGTTGTTTCACTACCAAGTACAGAGTTTCACTTTATATATAGGATTTCATATCAGCAATCTGTTCAGCTCTTACAGCTCTGTGTATTTGCATCTGAAAATTGTAGTTTTAAGAGGTATTACCATCTGTATCATGTTTCCATTACTGGAGAGAATCTTCTGAATGGTTACATGATATAAATTTATAATCACAAATCATGGTTAGACACCAAGTATATAGAATTTGATTCTGTTCACTATTTAGTAACGGATTTGATATTGCTTCAATCACTGAAATTTTCAATTTAAGGTCTATAGTGGGAAAACTTATTAGAATTTGAGTTTAATCCTACTCCATGAGTAGATTATGTTAAGTGTTAGGAAGCTTAAATTTATGGGGTAATGAATGAGAAATTTACTCTCAAAGATCACCCATTAAAAAGGATAAATAAATAGTTATAGGAAGAATCTTACATCGACTATGAACTAAACATTAAGTAAGTATATATACAATGAGTAAGTTTGGGTCCCAAGGGGCACCCCACTTTTGTGGAGGAGAGAGGACTTAGCTAAGGTTTAGTTGATACTTGATCGCGCGCCGTCGACCGGCCGGGCCGGGCTCGGGCCACGGGTCATGGGTCCTTATTTGTATATATCTTTTTTGGGCAATTAATTAATTTTTAATTTGGTTCCCATTTTATTTATTAATTTTGGAGAAGCAAGGAGCGTACTGCAAGTCATGCGCAGCTGCGCTTCCATCATAGCACAACAACGCTCGTGAACGCGCTTGTCTGACAGATTGCTTCCTTTGGCAGATTGCTTCCTTTGGCCTGATTGATTGCATTTGTTCAGCCATTAACAAAGGTGTCCCATGCCTTTTCAAAGGCATCCAAACCTTTTCAAAAGGACATGAACAATACTATAATTACTCCATATAGGGGGCAGCCATTTCAATGATCCAATCATTTAAGCATTGAATTCATTTTTTTTTTTCATTTCTTCAAGTCATATACATAGCATATTTGAGAGAGTTTTAGAGTATTCAATTAGTTCGTTGTGTATATTATTTGTAGTGCTGTTATAGTATACGTTGTCATTGTATCCTGGGAGACAAGTGCTATCAACTCTAAGCACTGTAAAAAATGCATAATTGTCTTAAGGACATAGTACCAAGTACTAGTCTTGACATCCAATTTTAAAGTTTTCAACAGATAAGTTATATATATAATGTATATATTCAGTTTTCCTATCTTTTCTAAGTTGCAAATATATTCTAAATAAATATATACTTTCCCTAACAAAACTGTCATGCATACAATTTATAAGGATCTTGCTCATTTCAGTGTCTTTTAGTTTGTTGCTGATTATTTTGCATTTGAACCCCCTTCCCCCTCCCACCCCAAAAGAAAAGAGTTGGGTCAGTGATGTTCATTCTGTATCAGTTTGATAGTTTGTTACATTTCAAATTTGAGGTCATTGTTTTATATGCTTTTTATTCAGCAGAAGGTGAACATGTAAAACTTGATTTGCTGGTTGATCTCCATCTCAGACGCAAGTCTGCATCCTGATGCTTCATAACTGTGCCTCAACATTTTAGATTTGTCAAGCTTTTGTGTGGACATTTACATGTTGTGATGCATGACATATATATAATTATAATAAATTGGCAACCCAAATTGAAACCGATTTTGCACAGGTTCTCTCTTTATTTATGTTACCAGATCTTAGTGGTGGTTAATTTACACAAAAGGAGTAGGTGGACATTCATTGGTCAGCACCAAGTCAGTGATAAAGTGCCTAGTGTAGGAGGTCTAGTGGCAAAAGACTCCCCTTTGTTGGTGCCAAAAGAGATGGGGACGTGTTGGACTAATGGTTTTGCATAGAGCACAACATGAAAAACTTTTTCTAGAATATGACGTGGATAGGATGATATCATATACTAAATATATTTCTAATCCTTGATGCCAAGTATATGTGACTACTGTATATCACTGCTCAGTGTATGGCTGACAAACTAACTAGGAGCATCCTGTATCAAATTGGCAACTTAGTTATACGCAACATTTCCTCCATTAATAATTCTCTGTGTACTAACTATGCACTAACAGTTGTGCACAAACGGAGAAAATTGTACTTAGGCCCTACTATTTGGATTAATGATGAGGTTTTTTACTTGGATCGACGTACTGTTTTGTCTCTATTTTTGCACAAATATTAGTGCACATAGAAGTACTCTTCCTCCATAATCTTAGAACTAATGGCAGAATGCATTAGTTAATTGGTAGGAAACGAATGCAAACATAGCTATAGAGGACTTACATGTACCATGATTATGTCATGCTGGGGAGTGGGGATGTATGAAGATGACAACAAATAAGGAAAAGCAATGAAACTTGATATAATACCGAAAGCGCCCGAGTGGTATGATCCAACCCATGGTAACCATGAAGTTGGGAGTTCGAGTGGTGTCGTGTGCGTGTGTTCAAATTAGTCAAAAAAAAATTGATATAAGAATTTAATCTCAGAATCTTATTGACATTAATAATGATGACCATCTAAGCTGAAGAAACATAAATCTATGTTGGAGGGAATCACAGTAAGATAGCAAGCGAATAACAGAGAGAAGGATTTCCATCTCAGGTTTCAACTATTGAAGTTGGATTCCAAGTCATGATTCAACAACCAACTTTCTTGGTTATTTCCATCTCTTTTCATCACCTTGACTTCAAATATCAAAGGTCATAACCCACAAGGCTCGCCACAAAACTCCTGCTTTCTTTGTTTTGACGATGAGATTCTGTGGACCAGCTTAGCTTTTTTCTGTAAATCAAAGGCTCCACCAGTTTCGAATATATGCGGTTGTGTTTCACACTATGCATTCCGATATGAAAACTAACAAGGACTATGCATGGTTTAGCTTTTGATTTCTGCATTTCCAGTAACTGTTATTGACTTTGTCATAGTAGCTTCGATGTTAATTAATCCATGATGTATGTTTTTGCTACACAGTAGGTTGTTGTAACTTGTAATGGGTTCCTCCATTTTATTGATGGTTACGTCAGAAACAATCTGTTAATGTAAAGTGACTATAGTGCTCTTGGCGTGTTATCATGTAATTCTTAGTATTTAATTACCCTGAAGAACGGATTTAGTTCTTTAATTCTTCCATAACATTGATAATTAGAAAGGTGCCATTACCTTATTGGCTAAATTAAAAACCATTATCCTATTTATATTCCAAAAAGTGCTTCTGATAGTGCAATATCCTCTTTTTTGGTCGGATATGCAGGGCCGGCCCTGGGTTTTTTAAGGCTCAGGGCGAAATTTCTCAAGCGTGCCTGGTGGCGGGGGTTCGGGGGCAGCGCCTCCGAGCTAATTTTTTTTAATACTTTTATATTTTTTTTTTCAAATTTGACGGGAGTTCGTAGTGTGTCGAGATGAAATATTTTTTTTAATATAAAGATTTGACAAAAAAAAATTTCACAACATAATTAAAACAATGTTTTATATCAACAATTGTAAAAGTATTTTTAAAAAAATAAATTAAAAAATAGTAAGGTTGCATTTGTAGTCAATATTGTGCTACATTTAAGGTCATTGTGTGAAATTAACCCTATGGTTAGTCATTTGTCATATTAGACTATTTCTTTTTTTTTTCCTTAAAATTTAAGCATTGAAAAATTATGTTTGATAGTGACTAGATAAATTATGTCAACTTTGAGGACGTAAATGATTATTTTTAAAAAAATTAGTTTTATCTTCATGTCAACTAAGAAGAAAACTAATATTATGTACTCTCAACTAAGAAGAAAACTAAGAATCGAACCCAGGTATATACCATGGACAAGAACTATTCTACCGCTGGACCAATGAAGCTTTAGTTTTAAGTACACATATATACATATATATACGCAAGTTTATAATTATTTTTGGGCCCCCTTCAATTTTAGGCCCTGGGCGGTCGCCCTGGCCCAGGGCCGGCTCTGCGGATATGGATATGTTGGTTTAATAGGTGCTACTCTTGTTTCATGTATATGTATCTCTCTCTCTATATATATGTGTGTATATATATATCTTTAAATTACGTAACAATGATAGAAGAAAAAGGGTTTACTAGTTAAAACTTTCATAATAATATTGGGCTAACTGGCTAAGCAACTCAAAGTGAAAAATGGCAAGATGAGTCACATTGATAGTTACTCGTAATAAAATAAGTAAATAACTACATAATCCTACCAAAATCGTGATACTCAAACTTTGCATGTTTACTTTTATTTTTCAAAGAATAATTAAATTATATAATACTTTCTTCGTTTTACTTCCCTTGCTTATTACTCCCTGTCTTATGTTACTTGCTTCTGTTTCCTTCGGCTGTCCCAAAACTAAGCTCCCCTATCGATTTTACCAATTTTAACTTTTGTCTTAAGAGTACTCTTCAATTGGGATGGGGCATGGGTAGAAATAAAATTTACCCAATTCTTGAGCTTTCTTAAAATGGGTGTAGAAACAAAGGGAGCAAGTAAAGTGGGAATGGAGGGAGTGTACGTTTTTTTTCCTTCAATCAAAGTTATGTAAATTAAGCATCTAAAGAGTTATGTATTTCGAATTTCAAACTAAAACTAATAAATCCGCTTTTGCTAGTTTGTCTCTATTTCCAGTTTGATAAAATGCCATAGTTACACTTTTCATTGGTAAATGATAAAAAGAGGATACATTGTCACCTACTGTAGAAGGAACCCTGTAATCTTCTGATTCATAAAAGAATATTTTATTTTCCTTGTTAGTCAATACAAATAATGTATTAATACAAAATTGTTATCTTTTCACCAATGCTGATCACATGACTCTGATCCAACAACCCATAACAGAAAATGGAGGCTCCACAAACCCATGCTCATGCAAGAGAAACTCTAGGACCTGTCTAGAATCTATGTCAGATGCCATACAGTTGCCGACTCAATTAAAAGACAGTTTTGCCACGTAGGATTCTATTCTAAATAACCACTTGATTAGTGGGATATAGGTAGTACTCTCAAGTATATATAGACATATTTGGGTCTGTATGTCCTTCATCTATATATTATTGTGAAAGCTGTCTCTAAGTTGGTGGCCTTATGGATTTTGTACTAAAGTTGATGGTTTTCCTTACTATAGCTTATTTTGCCTTGCTGTCTTTGTCGCCTGTTTTGGGAGCTAGACATGGTCAGTCTCCCACTGATAAGAAATTGAATTCCTTTGGTACTGATGATCTTGTGACTAACTTGCCTGGCCAGCCTAATATAGACTTCCGGCACTATGCTGGGTACATTACTGTGAATGAAATTAATGGACGGGCACTCTTCTACTGGTTCTACGAAGCATTGACTCTCCCTGATGATAAGCCCTTGGTGCTGTGGCTTAATGGAGGTAAGAGAATGATATTAACTTATCTTTAGTTTTCACTCTAAATATGTTTCAAGTGATACTGATTATGTTCAGTGAAATACTTGATGATTTCGACTTGAGAAGACTGAAGAGCCATCTAAACTGTTGTTCTGTTCTAGTAGTTGCACTTATGTACCCTGTTCATTACTCCATTATGCATGCTAACCTTTACAGGGTATTTGGATATGTTGTTCAGAGGAGGTTGACCGAGTCTCGTGATAATTTTATAATCACGGTGAATGATAAGGAGTTTGATTATATTTTTGGGAGGATATTATAGTACCTTTCAACAGCTTTTGTGGTGATTAGAACTCCTATAATAATCTTTTTGATCATGCCCAATTGCCCATATATATATATATATATATATATATCCAAAAGTATATAACTTGCCCAAGAAGTTTTTGTGTGTGTATAAGAGAGAGAGAGAGAGAGGGAGAGAGAGGGAGAGACAGTGAGGTGGGAGATTCCTTATAAACTTTTCATGCTGCAATCTCTTTAGACAGTCCCCCACATCAAACAAACAAAGCTTTTATATGTCCATTTTTCGTTGATTATATTCGCTCTCTCTCTTGGGTGATAAGTGTTCATTGATTATATGATTATATTCTGATTATCCCATTTCTTATTATTTTGGTGGACATCAACTTTAGCCCATTCTCCATTCAATTGAGGAATCGTAGTAAACCACTCAATTTGGTGCTTTGATTTCCTATTCTCCCATAAGTTGACAATAAACTATTTTTTTCAGGTCCTGGGTGCTCTTCTGTGGGATATGGAGCAACACAAGAAATTGGACCTTTCATCGTGGACGCACATGCCCATGAGCTTAAATTTAATCCTTACTCATGGAATAGAGGTATATTTCCCCATCCTACAGACAAGTATGTTTGCTGTGCATATGCTAATGATTACTTCATCAGTTCACTATACCAACACTTGTTAAGAGAGAAAAGTTTGCTCTCCTACTTGATTATCACTTTTTTTTTTTGGACTTTTATGTAGTGTGAATATTTTAGGTATGAGCATAATATATCTTTTGCTTTTATTGTGGACTGATGATGCAGAGGCCAATATGTTATTCCTGGAATCTCCAGTAGGTGTTGGTTATTCATACTCAAATACAACTAGTGATTATTATAAAATTGGAGATGAATTTACTGGTGAGTTATATCCATCTTACTAAAACTATGCTAATAACTGACAGTATTATGTTCTCTGGGATGCTCTCTCTCTCTCTCTCCCCCTATCTATATATATCTCTGTCCTTCATTCTTTTCTCATTATTTTGGGTTAAGTTTGTTTGTCATGCTTTCATATGGAATATATTACTATCATATTGGATAGGGAGAGGTTTCTGAATCTAATTATTCTTCACTGGTTTGTGCTCTGTGGACTATTGCATCAGCAAATGATGCTTACGCTTTCCTCCACAATTGGTTCCTGAAATTCCCATCTTATAGAACACGGACTTTTTACATTGCAGGCGAAAGCTATGCAGGTATTTTACCTTCATGTAACCATTTTAAATTGGAATCCTCATATATACTTACACCCTTACGCTTGACAGGAAAATATGTTCCAGAACTGGCAGGCCTCATCCAGGACAAAAACAAGGATTCTTCCCTACATATTAATCTGAGGGGAATACTGGTAAGGTCTATGGCAAATCATAAGCCTATTAAAACCCCAGTAATTAATGATAGGCTCATGTTCAAGTAGCTCAGCACATATCAGCTCAAACCTTTTTTTTTTCTTTTTTTTTTTTACTTTCTGTATCATATTTTTCTAAATATCTTCTAATTTATATAGTCTTAGCTCTAGTGGTACCCCTCTCATCTCCAAACGGAGGAGAGAGAGGTGCAGGAAATCGAATCCCGTCTTGGACTTATGGAGAGCATATTATCTTGTTGACGATATCTCCATAGCCTATGGGTCTACTTGTGTAGGGTTGAGGTTAGGTTCTATACCCCCTCACCCACCTTAATAATAATAAATAAATGAAATGAAATGAAATGAAATATAGTCTTAGCAATTTAAATTGCATAAAATGGAAGTATTGAATGCCTTACCTTTGTCCAAGTGCAGCTGGGTAATCCTGAAACATGTGACGCTGAAGACTGGAAAGGTATTTTGGATTATGCTTGGAGTCATGCTGTAGTATCAGATGAAACTCATAAAACTATCAGAGAATCGTGTGATTTCTACAGCAACGACCCTTGGAGCAATGATTGCATTCAAGCCGTGGATGAAGTATACAAACAGTACAACGAGATAGATATGTACAGTCTCTACACCTCAGTCTGTATTGACAATTCAGCAGGTCCGGAAGACAAATCAGTGCAAGTTATGTTCAAGAAGAGCACATCTAAGATGGTGAGTTTTTATTAATATATTTTGTGAGTGGATCGCTACTCTAAGGACCACTCCGAGTGGGTTGATTAATCCGAAATTTGTAGAAAGACAATGAAAATTAAAGTGGGAGTTATTTTTTAAATATCATTCTATCCAACATAATGGGTTTACCACTTTTACATTGTACTTCCTCCCTTTCAAATATAAGATCACTTGCCTAGTATAAGAGAATCTTCAGCGAATTCTTGGACTGATGCAATGGCTTTGTTGTTTGAGATCTATTTTAAGACTAAAGAACCTTTAGATATTGAATTGAAGGAAATATTATAACCATCAACGATGAAGAGGGAACCTTTATGTTATTTACTGAAATCAACATGTTAGTAATTGATAATGCATATCAGATGCCACGGATCATGGGTGGTTATGACCCATGCCTTGATAAGTACGCGGCAACTTATTACAACAGAGCTGATGTTCAGAAAGCACTCCATGTTAGTGACGGTCTCATCCTCAAGAACTGGAGCATTTGCAAGTAAGATTTATGTTGTTCTTAGTCATTTGATCATGTTCATACGCATAATGCCGCATAAGTTTAAGTAATTTGTCATGTCATACCAAGGATTTGCAAACAAGGATATACGGTCTTCTTGAAGCTAATAACACTTCTATGCAGTATGGATATTTATCATGGCTGGAAAGATTCAAAGGAATCTGTTCTTCCTATATACAAGGAGCTTATAGCTGCAGGACTTAGGATATGGGTCTATAGGTAAATATTTCCTAATCGCACATCAGTTTTCTAAATATTTTTAGCGAAATTTTGTGTTCCCTCTTTTGAATTTGTAGTTTTTGTGGTTCAGTGGAGATACTGATGGAAGAGTCCCCGTATTATCCACAAGATACAGCTTAAGCTCTCTAGGGCTGCCCATCACTAGGGCATGGAGGCCATGGTACCACCAGAAGCAGGTAATATTAATATGCATTACCACATTTTATTATAGAATTGAAGCACTCGTGTTGATCAATCAAGAATTTGCAGATATTTTGGATGTGATAGATTTTATATATTTTGTTTATAATTTTGGAAATGGTGAGGGCGCGCCAACTAATGTGGAACTTTGTATTGGATTTGCAGGTTGGTGGTTGGATTCAAGAATACGAGGGGCTTACTTTTGCAACATTCAGAGGAGCTGGCCATGCAGTGCCCCTTTTCAAACCAAGCGAGTCACTCGCATTCTTCTCATCCTTCCTTAAGGGCGAATCTCCACCTTTTCAACGCTAACTCTAAAGATGAGCTGTCTGAGACGAGTGTTTATCCTTCCAACGATTTTGCTCTTACTACGTACTATTACTAGGCTTGATGTAGTTTTGTGTATGTAGCCGAAAACAATCTAAATGAATGTCTTGGCTTTGTTTGTACTAAGTTAGATACCTAGACCTGCGAAGAAAAAGGAGGAGGAAGAGAATAAACTTAAACGTACGTAAGCTTGATTGAATCACATACAGTAATGAAATGTTAAATTTTTGCTTCCTTTTTTTTTCAGTAACACAGTAAAATTTGTTACTTTTAATAATATAATTAAATTTGTCGTAAAAAATTAACGACATAATAAAATATATCGTTAAAACGTAACAGTAATTTTTTTTCCTTTTATCCTTTTTTCCTTCATTGGATTGAAGTTACTAAATGATCATTTCTTAAAACCAGGTTCTTAAGACCAAAGAGTCATGGGCCAACAAAGGATCTGAAACAAACAACAAGTAATTGGGCTGCTTGCCAGTCATAATATTGTATTCCTAGTTTGTAGTCGAATTACTGGTTGGTCTGCTGTCCAGTCATATCACCTAAGTTCATAAATTGTTAAACCAAAAAGTGAGTGACCAACACAAGTCTAGTTAATTGTTAAAAAGATACTTTCTCCGTTCTAAAATATAAAATTAATATTATTTTTAAAAAAATATTTTTAAATTCAAAAAATAAAAATTATTTTAATTTTAATTAATATAATAATAAAGATTGTAAACTAACTAACTAATAAAATAAATACTAAATAGAGATTTTTAAAATAAGTGTCACTTAGAGGTTGAGGTGAAAGAGCATCCTTTGATAGAGACAATGATGATCAGAAAGTGATTTTCAACCACTTAATTTAATCCAAAACTAAGCACCATTGAATGCCTACCTATTCTTGGAAAGCTTTGATTTTCTCTTTCCTTACAATGGGGAGTAATTGGTGGACTAAATTCATGTGCTTAATTTATGGAGTAAATATTTTTCCTCTTTATAGGTAAAATGGTCCCATTGTCACCATGTCAAATTGTTGCTTAGCATGGATTATGCTTTCTCAAGTCTTATCAAATTTACCATAATTAATACAAATACATTGACACCTTGTATTTTTTATACTTTACAATACTGTTTTTTAGAAAACAATTTGAATGATTTACTAGGATGATCAAATATGTATATACACGAAAATACTCATAATGGAAAGTATGTTTTAAATTTGAGAAATGCAGAGGAAAAGAAAGTAAAATAAAAACTAAAATAAATGCAAAAAAGGAAAATCAAGAAGATTAAATCTAATTATTTATACTCTAGAAACTCTAATATCATCAACAATATTAAAAAGAAGTCCAATAAAATTTTAAATTTCATTCCTTTTTCTCTCGACTTGTTCAAGTTCCAAACGTATTTTAAATGGTGAAAGCAATACTTTCAATCATAAGTTGAAGAAAAAGCACGCGCACACACACACACATATATAAATAAAGGGAATATGCGTTTTAAACGCATAGATTTGTGTATATTTTATTATTTTAAGAGATTTCATTAATGATATTTTTGGTATTTCATCATTTTTATTAATGGTTGTTTTGACATTTCACAATTTTATTAATCAAAATTACGTCGTAATAAGTGCAGAACACACACAAATTTATATGTTGTATGTGTGTTTAAGACATATACTTCCTTTTTTCATATATATATATATATATATATATGGAAAAAAATGAAAAGTTGGATAATGACATGCAAATGAAGTGATGGTTTGGGTTTAAGTCGGGCTTAGAGCGAATAATAGATCAACACATATGGCTTGATATGAAACAAAACAAGAATGGGGGAAAATTAGGATTAGTGCTTAACTGGAGTATTAATTTATAATTAAAGATAAAAATAGCTTTCATTGAATTAAAAGCCATGTTCTCATTTTTTGACAATTGAAAACCAAGTTATATTGCTAAAATAATAAGAAAGAATCTGGCAAGGACTAATGTTACGTCAGTAGAGTTAAATAAGGCCCTAACTAGCTTTCTCTTAGCTGTTAAGTTACATACATATACATATTTTCTCTCTATGTATAATTATAATAATATTTCTTATTGACTTCAAAGCATATATAATATTCAATCCAGAGTACTTGATTATTCCAAAGATGCTCTCAATAATTAATTAATAATATCTACCTAATTTGGATATTATTGCTTATTTAATTAAGCCACTTTTTTAGAATGGTAGTCTGTATCTGGTTTAATTTCTTCTTTTTTCTCTTCCATTATTTGGAATTGAAAACCTTTCCTTGATCTTTTCTTGTTAATTTATACAGATATTTTAGTTTAGCTGACCATATTTCAGCCTTTGAACCATGAAGACCAAGCAAAATGGTCAAGCATAACATCTCAAAATACATACTCCTCTCTGTGTGTGTGTGTGTATATATATATATATATATATATATATATATATATATATATATATATAGTGTGTGGGGAAGGATTTATATGAGAAAGTGATCCCTAAATTAATAAACATTTTAGTACAAAACTTTAGATGGATAATCCACCTTACATTATGAATTAGAATATTTTATGGACATAATTTTAAAAGAAACAAATTGAACCATTTGCAACATTAATTATGTTGCGCATGGTAACTATTTATATTTCTATTTATAGCTCGAAATTATTTTTCTCCCCTTCATATTTCTATTTATAGCTCAATATTATATATGTTGTAGAGCATAAGTTGCATCCACAACATAATGGTGATCGTCCACAATCTTGTTAGTTAATTATAGATGTGTTGGCTGAAAATGGGATAGTAGTCATTAATTAGTCGACTTACTAAACCGTCTTTCAAATTATTTGTAGGACGGTAAAAATAATTTCGAGGATGGTGGCATTTTTATAATTAATTATCCACAGAAGAATAATATGTACATAGGACGGATTTTTTTTAAATTTTAATTATGACTAATGTCACCGTCTTCCAAATAATTTGAAGAAGAGTATTATATATCTCGACTTATCTTGAACTGAAGATTAGTTAGCTGACTTGATAATTCATGAATGGAGTATAATAATAAGGAACATAACAATAACAAGAAGCAAACAAACTAGTAAACCTCACATGTGGCTTTTGTATAAATGAAATTGTGTTGTCTATATCACAATGAGAAACTAGACAAATCCATCACCATATATAATCTTCATCATCATACAAAACAGTTCAAACTAATAGTACAGACTCTATATTATATTACACTCTCAACTTTCTTAATATTCTCTTTTAATTAAATATCAAAATTAACAATCCAATCCTTTCTACTGTTTAATTTACCTATATATCAATATATCTTCTATAGCATAACATTGAAATCATAACATGCAAGCTTATAAAATGAATACTAATGTATGCATATATAGTAAAGAAATAAAACTCACCATATATATAGAAATCATATCTTATAAAATTAAAAAGAAGCCCCATTACATAAAATTTCTAATTAATCTGATTCTTCTTTAAAGTATATGTATCTATATATATACATATTATAATTAATTAATTGAAATGTTTAAGAGAGTAATAAATGACTAGGTAGCTAGTTCCAGTTCATGTTCGGTTGGTGCAAAAGGCCATCACCAAGAACAGTAGTAGTATTTGACTGAAATGGTGCATGACTGCCTTGTGGAAATTGATTGATAAGCAAAGAACTAAACGAACCGTTTCCATCATCTGTTGCATTAAAGCTCGCGTTGTCGTTGTAAAATGTGTTTCCAGATTCAATATTCCACAGCTGCTGATGAGATTCAAGTGTTCTTTTTCCTCGAGTTAATAATGAAGCCATAGTAGACATATCTGATGATTTTGAGCTTGAAGGATACTCCACTTGTGACATAGAGCTATATTTCTGCATGCCAATATTTTCATTTAATGTCCCTTCAAAAATGCCTTCTTTATGATCTTCAAGTAATCCCACATAATTCCCTAACTTTGGAAAATTAATATTCTCCTCCATTGAATAATCATTGTTGTCCCTCTCCAACGGTCTGCTAATCGTGGAGTTTTTCTTGAAAATCCGGCATAGCACCCAATCATCAAGCTATTGATCAAGAACGTACCAAAATAAAATAAAATCATCATGCATCAACTAATTAAATATATATATATATATAAAATACTATATATATTAATTATATGATGAAGTGCTAAATTAAATATTAAATTTCTTATACATACATACCCTTGAGCTGTTTTTTTTAAATTTGGTACAAGGAGGCTTCATGCTAGGATTAGTATTATCAACAAGTCTATACTCATGCATAATCCAATTAGTTTTGATCCCTTTAGGGGGCTTTCCACCATAGAAAACAAGCGCCTTTTTTACCCCGACCTTTTGATGAGCTCCTTTGGATGTTAATATGGGTTTATCAGTTCCGGTAGCCTTCCAATATCCAGAAGTTGCCGCCCTATTAGGCCTTGCTCCATTAGGGTATTTCCGATCTCGTGGACTGAAAAAATACCATTCTTGTTCACCAAAACTCGCCTTACCTAACCCAAAAATTAAGAACACCAAGAAATTTTTTTTAAAAAAAATCAAGAACTAGTATTAACACGATCGATAAAAATTAAACAAGGTGAAAAAAATGACTTATTAATTACTTGGGAGCTCCCATGGATCAAATTTATAGAGATCAACTTCAGCTATGATTGTAACCGGAAGGGGGTCCGAGGCGGCCTTTTTCTTGAGATAGTGTACTACAAGTTCCTCGTCGGTAGGGTGGAACCGGAAGCCCGGTGGGAGCCGGGGATTTTGCGCAGTGGCCGAGGAATTTATGCTGTTCATAGCATAAGCCTTGTAAATTAATTTTGTGCTATACTTTTGGTGTAGGTTTTCATTTATATACGGGAGTATGGGACTGATGATGAAATGAAAAATGTTGAATTTAGGTGGTGGAGTGGAGGCTATAAATAGAAATATGAAGGGAAGAAAAATAAAAAGAATGGGGGCGGAAATAGTAGAAATAGGTAACTGTTGGGTACTTTGCATGTACTGAAGACTACCAGTTATAATGTGCCACGTGGTTTACTAAGCCAAAGAGATTGAGGCACGTAGTGTGGGGACCACCTCGACGCACTAGGCAACAAATATAAAACTAACTGTAGGCTTTAGATGTCATGCTTTTCTTATGTAACAGACAAGCCCCACTATCCATTCTCAACCCAATCTCTCGTGATCTTTACACAATAGTTTTTTTTTATAATAATAATAATATTATGGCTTGTAATTATGATATTATTGTCAAAATTTTATGTAACATTTTTTTAATTAAAATATTCAACTAACATATAAGGTTGATTTGTTTTTTATTTTACTCTCAAAAGTTCAACTCTAATAGGATTCTAGCTAAAGAGTTCTTCTAGGGGACCGGGCCGGCGACCGGGCAATTTTTTTTTTTACTCCTAAATAATCTATATAATTTATTAAAACTGAAATTTTAAAAAAAATAGCGATTTAGGTGTGATTTGAATATATATCAAAAACAGGATTACAGAGACTGTGTAACCCTGTTTTTGATATGTATCCAAATCACACCTAAATTACTGTTTTTTTTAAATTTTAGTTCCAATAAATTAAATAAATTATTTGAGAGTGAAAAAAAATAAAAATAAAAACAAAAAAAAAATTGCCCGCCGGTCCCCCTAGAATTACTGCTAAATGAATGCACATCTCTTCTTTATAACTTTTTTTAGATTTCCCAAAAAAACATGGAAAAAGACACTTTCGTCAGTCCAGAATTAAAGGGGTGATATCATTGTTCTTGATGTGTAAAAATGCATAATGTTTATACTTTTTTCTAATGAAAAATTAACAATGACATAAAATAATTTTGCCCCTTGATAGAGCCCTGCTTCACAATTTTAGTGACTGATATTTGTCAAATAATTTTGCACAACATCGAGATTGAGAAATGCAACACCTGCTAATGAGAACTTTTAAGTTATGTTTGGAACTTGAAAAATGTCTAAGAGAAAAAATGAAAATAAACTAAAATCAAAAAATTTATTGAAGCTTATAATTTGTTTTTTTATTAGCTTCTGGACTGAGTTTTTTTTTTTTTTTTCAAGTTCAAAAAATACATACCCTTCCTAGTGTCCAACATTAAAAAAATTCTAACTTTTTCTGTCCTTTGAGTGGGTTGGAAACATCAGGAATACTAAAAACTCTGTTGCAGAAGATAAATCTTTAGAAAAATACAGCAGAATTGGCAGTCAACATTTTCAGAGCTTTGGTATTCTGCATAATAAATTTCAAAAATTGCAACCCTTCTCTCATCTCAAGTCCTTTAATTTCAACCTCTTTGAGATGCAACATTGAACAAGTCTCCGGTACGATGCAGTTCTGTTCCCTTTCCATATCAACGGACATATTTTCCTAGAAACAATCCAATTTGAGAGTTTAAATACACACATAATAAATAACATGCTAAAGACATTTTTTGATGACATACATACATACATACAGACATACATATATGTTAAAAATGCATTTCTAAAACAAGGATTTCCAAGTTGGGTGCAATTTTAAGGAAGTGCAGCAAAAGGTTCCAGAGGGAAGGATCAACAAAAAGTTCCAATGTAGTCAAACCATGAAACATAGGTAGATTATCAACATAAGCAATATTCACAGCCTTCATAAAGAGTATCAAAAAGAAAAAGTTAATTAGTTCGATCAAAATGATAAATAAAGAACTCCAAACTTAAAAATCAGTTCATAACATAAAAGGGATGAATTCACTGACCTTCATAGTACTTTCAGAAATTGATAGATACTTGGCAGAAGAAAGTCCCCAAATAAGCTTAATTGGACAGTCAGGGTCATCATCATCATCATCATCATCATCATCATCATAGCATGTACCAACATTAATCTTTGCTTGAACATTGGATATTTTTTGAAGTGTGTAGGAACAGAAGAAATCATCTTCAAGGGAGATATGTTCCAACATAGGTGCATCAATCAATACCTTCAAAACTGGTATTTCAAAATCATCCTTTACATCAAAGTCTTAACATCTTCAAGGCTGGCACAACGATATTGATATCGCTACAATAAGAAATATTCCCTAATATTATGGACAACCCCTCAAGTTTTGGAAGTCTTGAAAAGAGCTTTGATGTTAATTCATTATATGTGCTCTTAAGCTCAATGTAGAACTTTTTGAGGTTAATAAAGCAATCCAAATTAGGAATCCGTAGACGAACATCCATATTAATATTAAGAACTTGGAGTGATTCACAATGTAAAAGGCACAAACCATCGGCAGCATCATCACAATCATAAAAGTAAAGTCGAAGATCAAGCTCAACAACTTTGCGCGAGATTGCAGTTTGTACCCAATCATTTATACGTAACAAATGTTCCCCTAAATATTTGTTGTAATGAAATCGGAATTTTTCAATATTTGGTGAGATGTTACGAGAGATTACCTTGTCCACAAAACGAATGAATGCCTCAACATCACCATCATAATCATCATCATCTTTTGTATGGTCCTCCTTATAATCAAACTGAAGAACAGGGACTCTAGTCCACAAATCGATCCATCTACGTGACCAAGTGGAAGTACCAACAGCATATTTGGTATCGGGGTAAAAAGAAAGAATCCTGCAAAGTATCTCATCAGGCAAACTGCTTATTCTATCTTCTCTTCTTTCCTTTTAATGCGTGTTCATGCTTGGTTGAATATGTGATCTTGATTTACCAATCAGCTTTTGATGATGCAATTTGGTGAGGAAAGATAATTAGGTAGATGGGGCCTTGAATATATCAGAGAGCTCCTCAATCTACTCAACGATCAGAAATTGGAAGGGGTAATTATTTAGGGTTTGATGGCGACGGAATGGAAGAAAAAAACCTTCATCGTCATGCGGCAGCAGCTTCCATTTGCTCGATTCTCAGCAACCCAAATGAAGCTAGTAGTGAGACTGAAAGGCAAGGGTTAGAGCCAGGGTTGATGTTCTGGACTTTTTTGTATTTGTTGGCTTTTGGTGAGCTGTAACGAGACATTACCTTATCCACAAAACCCATGAACGCCATCTTAACATCATCATCATCTAAAAAGTAATGCTCATCATAAAAATGAAGAACTGGGATTTTAGTCCAGATATCGATCCATCTGTGTGACAAGATGGAAGTAGCAACCGCATATTTGGTGGGGAGAAAAGAAAGAATGTGACTCAGAATCTCATCTGGCAAACTGCCTATTCTATCTATCATGCTGATGCTTGGTTGAATCTCTGATCTTGATTTATCCATAATTTTCTTCTCTAACCAATTTTTTGATGATACAATCTGTTGAAGAAGAGAGAATCATGTAAGTGGGTGAAAAGGTAGGATTTTTAGATATTTTATCACCCAACAGAAGCAAGAGAATAAATTAATGCTCTAAAGTATGAAATATTGTCTGTTTCCACTTTTGAGAGAGTTAAGAGGGAGATGCCTTTCGATTTCTCCTAGCAATTTCATAGAAAATAAAATTAATAAATAGCAAATTGACCGAGACTAAGATAAATTCATGTTAGGTGACAATCTGTTTAATTAGCTCACTGAAGAAAGGACCTAGAGATCTTAACACTTAACAGGCAGTGGAGGGCAATTGAGATTAATATGTTTGTATTTCTATGAACTTTATACGAAAAGTTAGAAACTGTTTAAGGCTATGTTTGGAACATGGAAAACAAGTTGGGGCACATCAAAACTAAACAAAATACTACTCTCTCCGTCCCCAAAAGGATGAACAAAGTACAAATTGCACACATAATAAGAAAAGTAAAAGTACAGGAAAGAGAGTAAAAAAGTTTCAAATTTTATCCTTAGTGACCCCACAAGATTATATAAAGTGATGAGTACTTTTATTTTTTTATACTAATGGACTCCACTAAATGGCATATTTACCCTTCACTTTATGTACTTTATCTCATCCTTTTGAGGACAAAAAAAATTGTACTTTTAGTCATCCTTTCAAGGACGGAGGGAGTAACATATTTTTAAGGAACTTAAGTTGTCATATCTATAATATCCTTTTCATTTATAGGGGATAAGGAAATATTATTAAGTAAAATTTCATGAAATATTAGTGCAACGTTGTATTTGCATTACTCCCTCTATCCCACAAAAAAAAAAAGAAGTCCAAATTGTCGTTTTGAAATCAATTTGCGAAATCCTAAAATTAAAACTTGATAAGAATTCATTTAATTTTAGTTCATACAATTATTATAATTATAAAGTACATTAAACATCTATATTATAAAGGGATAACAAGTAGTTGGACCCTTGGTGTCCTCACTCTCACTTTAATATACAATTTGAAATTAATAACTTCAGTTTCCTAATTTTTCTCTCACCCCATCCATTGTTCCTAAGAGGAGCAGCTAATTTTGGACTCTTTGGTTTCAAATATTCTTTTTGACTTTTTTTATTCTAATTTTTTCTTTTAATTTTTCACTTCTATCCATTATCTATCACCTCCTAATTTCTCTCACCCATTGCCCACTAAATTAAAAAAAAAAAATTTAGTTTGCACACTCAGTGTGTATGCCAGATAACTAGTATTACTAATTACAAAACTTGTTACTCCCTTTGTTCAACAAAAAGAGTCCCGTTTGTTCCGCAAACTGGGTAACACGGATTGAAGCAACGAATTCTTTATTTTCATTTAACCTAGCCAAGTGGGACAAGAAAATGCCCTTCTTTTCTAATCAAATCCGATTACAAAAATCCAATGTGTTATCAAAAAGTGAAACAAGCAATAAATGAATTTGAATAATGAAATGCCTTCTTCCCTAAACCAACACATTGGATTGGAAATGGTACTCATTTAGCGGAACTGAGGGAGTATTATTGAAACTTTCATGAACAACATCAACTTTAAAGTTTATGATTTCACAAAACTGACTTCTAAAAATAAAAATGGAACTCTTTTTGCGAAACGCAGAGAGTACTATTTTAATATTTATACGTTGTCATTTGTAGTTTTCCGTATTCTCAGTCATTCTCTCCTTTTAACTTTTCTTAAATTTCTATCACTACTTTCCAATCAAGTCAAAGAATTATCACTTAAAACGAATTGGGTTGTTCATTTGGCTGTTGAGGAGGGATTTCTATCACTAAACAATGCATTTTCAAAACCAAACAAGACAATCAGAAAATGGCAAAAGAAAAATGACATAAATAAGAATGATAGTGATGGTTATTATCTAACCTTGAATATCTCAGAGAGCACCTCGATCTCTTGAACAATCAGAAATTGGAAGGGGAAATTACGGCAATGAAGAGAGAGAAAGGATGTTGGTAATTTGAGGGGTTAATGGCGGCGGAGTGGAAGATAAACCCCCTTCATCCGGATGCGGCAGCAGCTCCCATTTGCTCGATTCTCAGGAACACCCAGTTAACTTTCAATAGAAGAACGGGCCTAACACCTGTGTTGGAGTTCTTTTTTTAAGAGAAAGAAAGGAAAGTGAAGAAAAAAGAAAAAGTTGTCTTCAGAGTTTTTTAACAGAAGAGAAGAGAAAAGAACTTTCTGAGAGTTTTTCATCTTTAGGATTTCTAAGAATTTTTAACTCAAAAAATGATACAAATTAAATGGTAAGAAAGTAAACTTTTTAGTTTTGTTTGTGAGTTTAGGAAAAAAAATATAACAAATTTCTTATCTTATATTTGTGAGTGGCTAAGGAAAATAAAAGAATTTTATTTTGTGATATATTATTATTATTGTATTTTTACATGTTGAATATAACATACTTAATACTTATGTGTTACAAGTAAGAGTAATTATAAAATTAAAATAAATTCATTAAACCTATTTTTCTTTCCTTAACTTTTTCACCATTTTAGTCTGGAAAATATTTAAGAAAAATTGGACTCAATTTTTTTTTACTTTCCTTACATTTCTTGACTTAAAATACTCACAAATATGGGATTTCTAAATTTTTCGTAGCTTTTCTTTTCTTTTCTTAGTTTTAAAAACTCACAAACAGGGTAAATGAGTAAGTGTCTTGGAATTTAAATGTGTTTATGAATTTTAAAAAGGAGAGAAAAGAAAAAAGAATGAAGGAAAGTCAGGGAATAAATTAAAAGTCCCTTATTTGTGAGTTTTTTAACTAGGGAAAGGAATTAAAAGAGAAGTAGGGAGATTTTTTATGAATTTCCTCATAAAATTTTCCTCCCAAACTGTAGAAAGATTTGGAAGGAAATTTTATTAAAGCATAGGTGAGATACTAAAATACTAAAACTATCCTTATAATAGTTCTCAAATTTAATCTTATAATGGTAAAATAGTAATATATTTTTTTAAGTAAAAATTTCTTTTCAGAACTCACAAACATAAGGAAAAAAGTAAATTTCTTTTCTTTCACTATCTTTACTCTCATAAATTTTAAATTCATTTCTTTTCTTTTCTCTCCAACCTTTCAAACATAGCAGTTGGAAGAGAAAAGAAAAGAAAATTGGGGAAAATAAGTGACTTTTGGGCAAAAAAATTCTTCTCGAGACAAAAAGAGAGAGAAAAGAAAGTGAGGAAGTGCATCTTTCTCTTCTCTTTCCTTATTTAACTCTCTTATTTTCTTTTTTCATCTAAAAAAGGCCCAAGGGTGAGAGGAAGGAGATTAAAAATTCACGAGAAAAAAAAAGTGAGAGAAAAAAAATTTATTTTCTTTTCTTGTGTTTGAAGATTTTGGAAGAAAATTTTAATTTAAAAAGTATATTATTATTTTACCCTCAAAAAATTATATTTGAAAACTATTATTAGACTAATTTTGATATTTTAAGATGCCATCTAATTAAGTTTTTGATCAATTTTCTTTTAAAATTTTCAAGTTTGGAAGTAAATTTTTTTAAAATCTCACTTTTTTTTCTCTCCTACAAAAATTCACCAAGAAGAAATTTTTAATTTTTGAGCTCTTCTAGGCGGACATGAAAATTGGACATTAGTGTATTTGAATTTCACCTATTTATATTTTTACCCACCGTTGGGGGTCAAAATACAAATAAGTGAAATTCAAATACACTAATGTCCAATTTTCATGTCTAATTTTTTTTGTTAATCTTTTTCAAATTTTCCTCCCTCTCTTTTCTTTTCCCTCCCTTTTACAACTCACAAACAAAGTGCTACTGCTCGATCAAGGGTTAGAGTCGGGGTTGATATTTTGGACTGTGTTGCATTTGTAATTGGCTGATGAGTGATGACCCTCTTGTCGGTGATGTTTTTGCTGGAATGGGACAAGTTCCCTTTGTTAGATTCCAGGTATTTCCCCTTAGAACGAGTGCCATTTCTAGCCCCATTTCACGCTAATGCCACATTTCTGTGTGAGTTTGATAGACTCCACGGCACGCTTGCGTGAGGTGGTCGTCGCCCGGATCGTTTCTAGCAAAGTTGAACGGTGGATAGCTTGCAACACCTTAACCCCTCGCCTATATATAGACGGTAATCTTGGTACAATTGCTCGCCTTGGAAATCTGCGTTGAATGGACACCAACGACACCTTGACCCCTCGCTTATATGTAAGCGGTAATCTCGGTACAATCGACGATTAGTGCGGTAGAAGACGCCACACACAACTATGTATTGTTGTATGATAAGTCAAATTTGAATCTCAAAGAAAAACTAGAAATAACCTAGGAATTCTTCAAAGAACCAAAGTAGAGAATAATCTCACAAATAATTGTATTGAATAAATCTGATTGAAGTGTATCAAATACATCATCTATGTCCCCTATTTATACTACTCAAAAGTAATCCTAATCCTAATAGGAATTATAAAATCAACTGGAAATCAAATCCTAGCTTACCAAATTAATTTGGAAACCAAATCCTAACTATTAAACAATAAGGAAATTAAATCCTACTTATCAAACATTCTAATTATAGTAGGAATCTAAAACATGCTGAAAATAAATAGCCTAATAATTAAGGAAATCCATGTCCAAATTTGAATTAGAAAAGTAGTTGGAATCCTTCCAATTCGGATTCGACTTTCTCAAAAAACTCTGGATCCTCTTGCTTCCTTCGCGTCTTGACTTGGCTCGTACACTTGCAATACATTTACGTATTTATATTCCATCTTACTAGCCTTCGAACTCGAACCAATTTCATCCCTCATCTCTCGAATCAAACCATGAAGCCCTTCCTTGAAGCGTTTAGCTCGTGCTCTCGTCACGGGTCCAACCGGAACTTGCACCGAGTCCGCTCCATAGCCGCCATGCATTCCCGAGCTTGTGATGACCTCATCATTCCTCTCCTCTTGAGAAGGATTTGTCCTCAAATCGTCACCTACATCAAACGGACTTAGGTCAATAACATTGAATGTTGCACTAACATTATACTCACCACCGGGTAAATCCAATTTGTAGGCATTGTCATTAATGCGCTCAAGAACTTGAAACGGTCCATCTCCTCTAGGAAGCAATTTTGAGCGTCGTTGAACAGGGAATCTTTCTTTCCGCATGTGTAACCACACCCAATCTCCCGGTTCAAAGACAACTTGACATCGACCCTTATAGGCAGGTTTTGTGTATTGCTCCGTCCTCCTCTCAATGTTGAATCGTGCCTTCTCATGTATCTGCTTAACAAACTCAGCCTTTTGCTTTCCATCCATGTTAGTATACTCAGAAACAGGTAATGGAGATAAATCCAATGGAGTTAAAGGATTAAACCCATACACAATTTCAAATGGCGAATAATTAGTAGCAGAATGAACAGATCTATTATAAGCAAACTCAACATGTGGTAAACATTCCTCCCAATGCTTAATATTTTTCTTAATGATTGCTCTTAACAATGCAGATAAAGTCCTATTTACTACTTCTGTTTGTCCATCAGTTTGAGGATGACATGTAGTTGAAAATAACAGTTTAGTACCCAATTTACACCACAATGTCTTCCAAAAATAACTCAAAAATTTAGTATCTCTATCTGAAACAATTGTTTTAGGCATGCCATGCAAACGTACAATTTCCCTAAAGAATAAATCAGCAACATGGGATGCATCATCAGTTTTGTGACATGGAATAAAATGTGCCATCTTTGAAAATCTATCCACGACCACAAATATAGAATCATGGCCATGCTTAGACCTAGGTAAACCCAACACAAAATCCATAGATAAGTCAACCCAAGGTTCACTAGATATAGGCAGTGGTGTATACAATCCATGGGGTTTAACACGAGATTTAGCTTGACGACAAGTAATGCATCTATCACAAATTCTTTCCACATCTCGTTTCATATGAGGCCAATAAAAATGTTCTTTTAAGACAGATAAAGTTTTGTCAACACCAAAATGACCCATTAATCCTCCCCCATGTGACTCTCTAACTAGCAACTCACGTAAAGAACATGCAGGTATACACAATTTATTCTCACGAAACAAAAATCCATCCATTTTGAAGTATTTACCTACAACATTCTTCTCACAAGTTTTAAACTCCTCACAGAAATCATGGTCATTAACATATAAGTCTTTGATTCGTTCAAAACCAAGTAATTTCGTATCAAGAGTATTTAACAACACATACCTCCGAGACAAAGCATCTGCTACGACGTTTTCTTTTCCTCGCTTGTATCGAATGACATATGGAAATGTCTCGATAAACTCCATCCATCGCGCATGCCTTTTGTTCAATTTGTGCTGACCCTTCAAGTACTTCAATGATTCATGATCGGTGTGAATCACGAACTCTTTAGGCCATAGGTAGTGCTGCCATGTCTCCAACGCTCGCACCAATGCGTACATCTCCTTGTCATAAGTAGGATAGTTTAGGGCTGCCCCATTTAACTTCTCACTGAAGTACGCCACTGGCTTCCCTTCTTGCATCAACACAGCTCCAATTCCCAAACCTGAAGCATCACACTCAATTTCAAAGGTTTTAGCAAAGTTAGGTAAGACAAGCAAAGGAGCGTTAGTCAATTTATCTTTAATCAATTTAAACGCTTTTTTCCTGTTCATCACCCCATTTAAACCCTACACTTTTCTTGATCACTTCCGTTAATGGTGCTGTGATGTCGCTGAAGTTCCTCACGAACCGTCGGTAAAAACTAGCCAATCCATGAAAGCTTCGAACTTGGCTCACATTTGTTGGACTCGGCCATTCCCGGATTGCACGTATCTTCTCCTCATCGACTTGAACTCCCTGTGAACTCACAACAAAGCCAAGAAACACAATTCTATCCGTGCAAAATGTACATTTATCCGTGTTAGCAAACAACTTTTCTTTACGAAGTACATCTAAAACAGATTTTAAATGCAATGCATGCTCTTCCAAGTTTTTGCTATAAATCAAAATATCATCAAAATACACAACAACAAATTTGCCTATGAACGGACGCAAAACATGATTCATTAGACGCATGAAAGTACTAGGAGCATTAGTTAAACCGAAAGGTAACACTAACCACTCATACAAACCATACTTTGTTTTAAAAGCTGTTTTCCATTCATCCCCTTCTTTCATACGAATTTGATGATACCCACTTTTTAAATCAATTTTTGAAAACACACAAGATCCATGCAATTCATCTAACATATCATCTAAACGAGGAATGGGATGTCGATATTTTACCGTAATATTATTTACCGCTCGACAATCGATGCACATTCGCCATTTCCCATCCTTCTTTGGCACCAAAATCACAGGAACTGCACACGGACTCATACTCTCCCTTACGAACCCTTTCTCCATTAGCTCACCAACTTGCTTTTGCAACTCCTTCGTCTCCTCGGGATTGCTCCGATAAGCCGGTCGATTCGGAATGGTAGCACCGGGCACGAAATCAATCTGATGTTCAATTCCCCGAATAGGTGGTAATCCTTGAGGTAGCTCCACGGGAAACACATCCGCATAATCCTGCAAGAGAGAAGAAACAACACTAGGCAAAGATAAACTGTTAGCGTTAGTATTCAAAAGCGCCTCCTTATACCGAAGTATAATCATCGGCTGTTTAGAAATCAACGCTCGCCTCACATCACTTTTTTTTGCATAGATATTTGTTTTTCTCTCATCTTCTCTTTCTTTCTTTCTTTCTTTTTCTCTCTTATTTTTTCGCTCACTATTTTGTCCCTCTTGATTTTTCTTTTCATCACTCTCTTTTTTTTGTACATTATCTTTCTGCAAGTGAATCTGATCCTCATGCACTTGTTGTGGTGACATAGGACGTAAAGTAATTTTTCTCTTTTCATGCACAAACGAATACTCATTAGTGAAACCATCATGTGTAACTCTCCGATCAAACTGCCATGGTCTACCAAGCAACAAATGCCCTGCCTGCATAGGCACCACATCACACAAAATCTTATCCACATATCGCCCAATAGAGAATGGAACCAACACCTACTTGGTCACCTTTATATCTGAACTGTCATTGAGCCATTGCAATCGATACGGTTGTGGATGTTTGGATGTAGCCAATCCCAATTTCTCTACCATAGTCGTACTAGCCACGTTCGTACAACTACCTCCATCTATGACTACACAACAGATCTTCTCATTCACAAGACACCTAGTATGAAAAAGATTCTCTCGTTGTTCTTTGCTTTCCTCCTTCACCTGTGTACTAAGTGCTCTTCTAGTGACTAGAATCTCCCCATGTATAGCATCCTCATCTATCTCCTCTAAAGGTGGCATAGAATCATTGTCACTTTCCTCTTCCTCTGTCTCCACCTCCCCATCGTCACGTAACAACATAGTTCTTTGATTAGGACATTGGCTGGAAATATGTCCCCTTCCTTGGCATTTAAAGCATACAATATCTCTATTACGACTAAAAGAAGGTTTCTCAGTTTTACCTTGCAATCCACGGTTAGTCGTCTCTTGCTTTGGCTCCACTTTAGGCTTGCTCACAAATGGCTTTTCCTCACGTTTCACAACATTAGACTTCCATGATGAGCTTGTGGTAGGATTTGACTTTGGACCACCTCTCCTCTTAAGCTGCTTCTCAATCTTGGTGGCCATGTGCACCATATCCTCCAATGCCACGTAATGATGTCGCTCCACCAAATCAGCTATATCCCAATTTAAACCTGCTGAAAATCGAGCCATTGTCGCCTCGCTGTCCTCATCGATGTTAGCTCTAGCCATTAACATCTCCATCTCCTTGTAGTAGTCTTCCACGCTCCTACTCCCTTGCTTCAAAGTCTGCAAACTCCGAAACAAATCCCGATGATAGTGGCTTGGTACAAATCTTTTCTTCATAACTGTCTTCATCTCAGCCCAAGTCTCAATTGGCCGCTCACCACATCTCATCCTACTAGTCTTCAATTGATCCCACCAAGTGACGGCATAATCTGTAAATTCTGTAGCTGCCAACTGTACCTTCTTGCGCTCCGAATAGTTTTGAACTTCAAAAACCCATTCTATCTTCTTCTCCCAATCAAGATAAGCCTCAGGATCACTCCTCCCTTGGAAAGATGGAATCTTTAATTTAATACTTCCCAAGTTATCATCTACCCGATTCCTATCTTCTCTATCCCTATATCTTCTGTCCCTGGCCTCAAATCGCCTTCGAAGATCTGCGTCAAAATCCTCTTCGTAGGAATCCTCCTCGTTGTTCCTATTCTCCCTTTTCTGAACCTTCTCCTTTTTTTGAGAGCCCATAATAATCTGTGAATGCTCCCTTTGAATGCTTTCCAACCTCTCAAATCTATTATCAAAGAGATCCAACTTCCGAATTACTTGCTGTAATAGGACGTCCGTGTCTATTTTTGATTCACCCTTTTGATCTTTTGTTGTAGATCCTTCTCCAAACAACCCCTTATCCTTCATACCAGACATGATTAGCTGCAAAACAAAGGTTAGTAGAAAAACAATAATTTTCCTTACCACTCCCTTACGTGTTTCGCTCAACAATGATGAATCTCTCGTGTATGCACTCAACTAGGCTTTTACCCTCTAATATTCTCACTACTCTTGCCTTTTACCACTCAAATTCTCTCTTCTAGGTTCTTTTTGAATTCCTAAATAATATCACCGTTTTCAAATCAATTCAAAAATAACTTATCACGAAACAATTATAGGAGGTATGAATATCTCAATGATAACACACTTAATCGCAACAAATTTTTTTTTTTTTTTTTTTTTTTCACTATTTTTTTTTTCACGTTTTTTTTTTTAACGTTTTTTTTTTTTTTGAACTTTTTTTTTTCTTCAATATATATTCAAACACGAAAAATAAAGGATAAGTAACTCGCTAGGAACTTAGCTCTGATACCAAATGATAGACTCCACGGCACGCTTGCGTGAGGTGGTCGTCGCCCGGATCGTTTCTAGCAAAGTTGAACGGTGGATAGCTTGCAACACCTTAACCCCTCGCCTATATATAGACGGTAATCTTGGTACAATTGCTCGCCTTGGAAATCTGCGTTGAATGGACACCAACGACACCTTGACCCCTCGCTTATATGTAAGCGGTAATCTCGGTACAATCGACGATTAGTGCGGTAGAAGACGCCACACACAACTATGTATTGTTGTATGATAAGTCAAATTTGAATCTCAAAGAAAAACTAGAAATAACCTAGGAATTCTTCAAAGAACCAAAGTAGAGAATAATCTCACAAATAATTGTATTGAATAAATCTGATTGAAGTGTATCAAATACATCATCTATGTCCCCTATTTATACTACTCAAAAGTAATCCTAATCCTAATAGGAATTATAAAATCAACTGGAAATCAAATCCTAGCTTACCAAATTAATTTGGAAACCAAATCCTAACTATTAAACAATAAGGAAATTAAATCCTACTTATCAAACATTCTAATTATAGTAGGAATCTAAAACATGCTGAAAATAAATAGCCTAATAATTAAGGAAATCCATGTCCAAATTTGAATTAGAAAAGTAGTTGGAATCCTTCCAATTCGGATTCGACTTTCTCAAAAACTCTGGATCCTCTTGCTTCCTTCGCGTCTTGACTTGGCTCGTACACTTGCAATACATTTACGTATTTATATTCCATCTTACTAGCCTTCGAACTCGAACCAATTTCATCCCTCATCTCTCGAATCAAACCATGAAGCCCTTCCTTGAAGCGTTTAGCTCGTGCTCTCGTCACGGGTCCAACCGGAACTTGCACCGAGTCCGCTCCATAGCCGCCATGCATTCCCGAGCTTGTGATGACCTCATCAGAGTTTGATCTCCCCCCACACTTTCATATCCAAGCTGGTCAGCTTCTGCTACTTCTCTCTAAAGAATGGCTTTCTCTCCAAGTGTGCATATTCTCCTCTTCTTCCTTATCATGACAATTTTTTGTGACTCGAACGTGAGGGCAAGGGATCACCCACCGAATTGACGAGCTCAAAGAAGGGAGGAGAGAGGGGGGCCCGAGCAAAAGTCAAAGAGGGGTGTGAATGCAAGAAAATGTTGCCTAAATTTTCGTTTGAGCACATGTCTCCATTGTAATACATTAATTAATGCAAAAAGTGTTCCTCCAATCTTTCTTATTCATAAAAAAAAAATTGTTAATAAACTTATTTGAGACATATTTAAGAAGAATCGTATCATATTCACGATTTGGAGAAGAAGAAAGGATATATAAAGGGCGAGCTAGAAAATTCTAATTATGGTTAAAATTTATCTTAATCAGACGTATTATATATGTAGAATTAAAGTTTCGAATTACTGCTACATATGGGAAGCATGGTACAACCAATATGATGACCTATCTTTGACATACTCTTCAAAAAAAGATTACTTTTGTTGCGATCTTATTTTTGGAACAGAATGAGTATTAAAATTAGTTTCTAAAGATTTAAGATGAAGAAATGACCAAGTTAAGATTATACTCCCCCGCTCCAGAAGAAGAGTTTATTTGTCAAAGATATACAGAAGAGTTTATTTGTCAAAGATATATTCCACAAAAAAAGTACCGTGAACTTAATTGGTGTGTTCATATAGATGGATGGGTCATGGGTGGTATCTCTGCTACTTGTTGAGGATTGAATAAATGAATTTTGTAAATCTTCATTCATTCTTGTCGTACGTAGGAGGAAATCAAATTAGCAGAAGGTAAGAAAGTAATTAAGAATCTGATCCGAATTAAGTCAAATTTATTTTGTAAATCTACATTCATTTTTCTCATTGATGACGAATTTACAGTCTTGCGTACAAGAAAGAAAATGCGGAGTCCTCCCCTGGACTCAACGAAAGGGTGCATGTGAAGTATCAAATGTGCAACATGCATGTTGGCCCATATTCCACCATACAACAATTAAAAAATGATGGTAAAAAATATATAAAATAAAAGCAGATTTATTTAATTATTAATGATTAAATAAACAAATTAACAAATGTGTGAATCATGCATAGACACTATGGTTTATGGAAATGTAGTGTGTGTGTGTGTATATATATATATATATATATTGTCAGTCATGGCCGCCATGCTCTTCTTCTTCTACTTCGAGCAAGTTCTTCATTACCGCGTCAGAAGCTCTCATTAGAAATTCCGGCCAATTCCTGCATTTACCACACAAATTAGACGACCCAATAACCAATCATAAATAAATAAATGAAGAATCAAACCTACATTCATTTCTTTTTTTGGTACATAAAACTCTGACGGAGAGAAGAATGACATGCAGGCTAGGGATGAAGAATCAAACCTAGCTACATTCCTTTTTAACCGCTGTTCTTCAGGTTTTCGGTTAGGTCATGGAAAACCCTAAAGATATGGTTGGAGTCGAGATTTAATTCATTCAACTTTTGAAAATAATAAATCTTATAACTAGTAGTGTTTTATAGATAGTTTATAATTTTCAAAGCTGTATTTATAAAATTAAATGATTTTATATTAATTTTAAATTTAAAAATATTATAAATTAATTGATTTTTTAAAGGCTACTTTGATCCTATATTTTGAAACCAAATCAGTATATTCATAATTATATATATTCTTAGAAAGATAGTGCAGGACCAAACCTCATATGGGTCCGAGTATGGTATTGATTTTATATAACCCGTTGGAGTCAGGAGAGGATCGATAAAATTGTAGAGTAAAAGAAGCGAGGGATTTGGATTTCTTGTGGTCTAATTTTGGACAGTTTATTTTGACAGTCTTATAAAAACATTTTGTATTTGTATAGCTGAGAATTTAAATTGTGTTATACTTGTATAACAAGGTATTCGAAATGCAACTCTCTGTAATATCAATGCAACTTATTTCTATAGACTGTCAAAATAAACTACTCATTTCACACGACTTGGAATGAGCAACCTAAATTAGAGCTGAATCCTAATTGCACATGCACTCTAAAATGAATGGATTGTTTATTTAATTACATAGTTTATAAAATCAAGTTATATTTATACAACAGAAAGTTGTAGTTGTTCAAGCTGAGATATGGCACTTACTCGTTTGATGAATTGAAGGTTAAGCCAACCGTGTACTTTGCCTCCTCAAGAGCCCGGCTAAATCTTTGCAAATCCTCAGTCGGACATTTCCCATTGTCCTTAACATGAAGCTCAGATGGCTTTACATCAACAAATATTGGTATAACCCTTTTCTTAGACTCCATAATGAGTGACAATTCATGCAGGCAAAAATAAGAATCACAATACCGGGGTGATAAAACAGAAACTCCAATCTTACAATTCCGAATCGCCGTGTCTATTTTTTCAAACAATTTGTCCCCCGGCTTCATATTCTTGCTGTCCAAAAAAGGTCTAAAATTAAGCCTGGTCAAGTGATCATATAGCAAGCCAGATACATTTTTCTTGGTATCAATTCCCCGGTGGCTAATAAAAACGTCACAAGGTGGTTGCCACCTGCTGGCTCGGATTTGTTTCCGGTACTGTTGGATAATTTGACGGCACATGTTGTTGGATGAACGTTGCATGGCTCCAAGAACAAGGCTAAGACCAATTCTTTTAGGCTAGTTAAGTGTTTTCTTTTTTGTATTAATAATATTTGGTGCCAAATGTAGCTTGATTATGCTAGTTCCTTGGATATTTATAGATTCAGAAAATATTTGATTTTTAAGGACTTTATGCAGTTTGAAATTCAAGAAATTGAAAGGAATTCAAATCTACGATTTTACTCAGGAGATTGGACCAATTGAAAATACTAGGTATTTGTTTTGACAATACATAAGAAAAGAAGTAAAAGATTTGATTAGTTGTCTTGACTCTCTAGCTAGGTGTTATGAAGAACAGTTAAGTACTGTTTAATCCTTCAAACACGTTTGTCAGTTAAGTACATTAATAAGGATAAATATGATTAACTTTGAATTTCTCGTTATTAGTTTACATGTCCTATTTCTTCCTTATATTTGCATTAATATATCTTTTGTTTTCGGTAATTATTTAATTATTTGCATTCATATATCTTCTGTTGATCATAGTATATGTTCTTCGAAATTCTACTAATTGTTTTTTAATTACTAGCAATATATCTTACTAATATTTCAATTGAACTAGGAATTTGACCTTTTCAATCCTGTGTCTTTGAAATTTTAGAGGGTTGTACTTTTCAATAAATATATATATGTGGGCCAAATTATATATATATATATATATATATATATATATATATATATATATGAGTCAAACATCTTCCAATTACCTTACAAAACAACGCCGAAATAATCCCTCGTCACCTACGTACACGCGACTATATATATATTTTCACACTTGTTGGGAAGTTTTGTCTGGGTAGTACTCGCAAAGATTGTCATTATTCTTTTACATCTTATATCATAATCATTTTAATAGTGACTTATAATAACTATATTTTGTTTATTCCTATTGCCACTCGCACGTATTGTAAGGGTAATATTTATGATATAATCAATTATGAAAATATTCTCAAATGTAATAATTATACGTCATTTAAGACATCTAATTTTTGGTTTAATGAAAGTTTGTTTGTGGTAGAGGGATGTGTGTGTATAGTGAAGAGAAAGGGTAATTAAGAAGCATTTCATGCAAATAATATTTGGTATAAATAAGGACAACATTTTTACTATCTTCATCTAAAAATGAGAATCTTATTATATTGTTTTTTTTAAATACTAAAATTTGTGTTTGATAAATTCAAAAATATTCTCAATAGATTATTTCTCTAAAAAAAATTATGTGTGTCTATTGCAAGCTTTTCTATTTAAAAGTAGAAAATAAATTAAAGCTCTTATTTTCAATTAAATACACGATGTAAGCCTTAAGAAAACACCATGAAGTTTACATTCGTACGTTTACAGAAAATAGCTTTTGAAGTGTAAAACATCACGTGCTAAAAATGTGTAACTTCTCTGAATTTGATCAATGTCACAAGTTAAAATTCCGCATATATAATAAAATGTATAATAATAATAATATTAACAACAACAAAACAACAAAACAACAACAATAATAATAATAATAATAATATAACTAATCCTTATTTTCCTTTACATTTGAAACTGGTTAACGTTTTTTATATGGTAAACAATGGACTCTATAACCCTAGCTACAGTGAAAAAATCGAATTCACTCTATTACTGCTATTTTTATATATATAAATTTCTAAATTTCTAAATTTTGAAGAGGTAGTCCCATGCTTGTTATATATGCTTGCTAGTAACATTTTTCCTCTTTTGATTCTTATAGCATAAACCACTCCAATGACTCACTTACCCCACAAAGAAACGGTCGCATCAAACTGTAAAGAGGCATGGCTTCAACACAAAACTATAAGATCGACCGAGATACACAAATTTAAAGTGTTAGTGATCATAAACTATTTTAATTGCATGTTCTTTTAATTAAAAGCTAGACTAAGGCAATATATATATATATATATATATATATATAAGTGTATATATATAATTTAATGCCTTTAGACATTATTTTATCGTTCATTCAATTTTTTTAGTTAATCTTTCACTAACTACTTATTCAATCTCATTAATGGACCACTTATTTAAGAGAACTAACTAACTAATTAATTTTCATGGAATAGTATGAAAAGATGTTCAACGTAACAACAAGAATTTTGACTTGGTTAATACTTATGAAACTAAGCTCCCTTAATTTCTCTCTCTCACTAGATCTGTCTCTATCTCTCGCATGCATGCCTCAGAAAATTAAGCATATAGACACACTGGTCATCTTTTAGGGCGACATAATTATTTTTTTAATTTTTTGGACACTTTTCTTGGATATTACTAGTACATTAATTAATTACTGTACGGGTATGAACCTTTCTTGTTTTGTATGCCGACTATGAACAAGTCTGACGAACCCGTGAACGGTCTATCAATCAGCGCTCCGGTAATGCAGGAGAAACTAGTTCATAATTTCTCAAAGATTTCCAAATAGTAATATTTTTATAAATAATTAACTTCAGAAGTTATTTAATTTGTTTAAGAAAATGAATATGAAAATTGGTACTTAATCAAATGGCTCGATCGAGCAACTATATTTTTTTTGGCGTGATTTAAGTATCACCAGCTGCATAATGAATTAATAGACAATTTCTCGAAGCTATATTAATTGTATGCATGGTTCCACCTTTGAATTGCTTGCACAGAAAATATAAAAGGAAAAAACAATTAATGGTTGATGAGAAATTAAAAACATGAGAAATTAATCTTTTTTTGTTCTGTTATATATGGCCATGAATGATCACATTCTAGTATTTTGCCCCCTTAAATTGCTTTAATTAACATGCGAAAAAACAAATATAATGGTACGGCTAGCAGTCCATGAATGCATCAACTAAAACTTGAATTTTGTTCATAGATAAAAAATAAATAAATAGAAGAAGAAGAAGAAGAAGAAGACGACTTGAATCATATATATTTAAGTCCTCAAAGGGTAAAATTATATGAAATTAGGGCTCCCTCAAGTGAAAATTGAATTATAACTTAAACCCCAACCCCCACACAGGTATAATTACAGAAATACTATATAGCTGATTTATTATGGTTGGCTTTTCATATCCACCATAATTGAGTCTACATGTTGTGTACTTATATATATATATATATATATAGAGGTAGGATCTTGGGCGGACCTTATTAACGGACTTAACAACGGACCAAAGGAAAAAAATACACGCGGGCGGGTCACATATTGGGTTAAAAAATGACGCGGGTCACAAAAAAAAAGGAAACAAATTTGGGGCATTCTGATGATTCTCTCTCCACTTTCATTTTTTCTCCACAAAAAAGGTCCCCAAATTCACTCTCTCTCCCCCCGATTCTCTCTCTACCTTCATTCTGCCCCTTTACCAAGTTGTTGATTGGAGTATTCCTGATCACCAAGTTGTTGATTGGAGTGATTATAACTTTGTTGACTCTCCTTTTGTTTTTGTTGGCTCAAGATGGTCAGATTGTATTTTTGTAGTTTACTTACTCTCCTTTTCTTTTCCACTTTTCTGTTTAGAAAATAAATTGCGCAAAAAAGTCAAATCAATCTGCAGAATAAGAAGAAGAAGCCTCATCACAAAAAAATTACTGGCTTTCAGGTAAATTTTTTTGTTGTTTATACTTTGTACCACATACCTTATAGATATGATAAACGAGAAAAGAAGAAATGGTTCCTCTACACCTTTTTTTAAAAAAAAAGTAAAGAAGAGAGTGAAAGATGAGGTTCTTCTGAGTGTGTATGGTTTGCATTGCTTGGCCTGTATGTTAAGAGGTTATCCACAAATGCTTGTAATACATGCTTTCTTAATGTTATTCTGCTTTGTTTCAATTGCACAGTTTGCACTAGGAAGCACATCAGAAGTGCTTATAACATCTGCAGATTCACGAATCCGGGTAATTGATGGAGTTGATCTAGTTCACAAGATCAAAGGTAACAACATAACAACAAATTGATGGTGTGATTCAAATGTGATTGAAAGTGAGAAATCAATTGTGTTATCACTAAGAGAAGAGATTTCCCTACTGAAGAAGAAGATTGAGAGTAAGAACTCCAAGAAATTAAAGCTAAAGTTGAATATTAACAAAAGTTGAAGAAGAAAAAGAATAATGCAGAAAAGAGGGCAAGTTTGATGATGTTCTAGGCTGTTTGTACTACTATTATACTGGAATTTATGCATGTACAAACTTATGTATCTATAAGTGATCTGGGCTGATGAATTCAATGTGCTCTATTTTATTTTGGTTTGTTTGTACTCTATTTTGATGAATAAAAAAGAGGCCTATTTTGATTATGTTTGGTTTGTTAGTTTATGAATGCTTTATTTTTGTTTGGTTTTAGGATACTTAGTTCATTCATGTTGGAGTAACATAGAAAAAGATATGGATTAATTGTGTACCAAAAATTATCCAGTACAAACCAATGCATCACAAATGCAGCCCAAATATAATACACAACCAACACATTCCCAAAACAGTAAGAAAAAGATATGGATAAATTGTGTTCCAAAAATTTCCATAACACTGAGCATAATACCTGTAAATATCAGTTTGTCATCACAAAAATATACAAACAACAACAAATTTCTGATGCTCCCAAAGATATCAGTTTGGATCCATTGTTTTACAAAAATAAATAAGTATTTCAACTTAAACCAACATAATCCCCAACATATTACATATTAAAATCCCCAAAAATAAGCTATCAACAAATATTGTTGCAAATACAGGATAGTTCATACTTTGCAACATAGTTATACTACTTTGATATACTCATTTTAGAGGCACTGTGAAGAGCATCAGGTTTAGCACCACAAAATCTCATCCATCATTTCCACGTAAAAGTTATAGTGATATTCCTGAAATGAAAAACAGAATATTAGTTGAAAATTCTATAATGAAAATATCCTTTATAAGAGGATTTTTACAATCACCTAGAGATGAATAACTATCATTATCTACATTTGAATTGGGAGTTGCGCCATCATGACAAGGTGAATACCTGCAACAAAAACGACATATAATAAATCCAATTAGATACAACTTATTACCGATTAAATCCAATTAAAACGACATATAATAAATTTATTACCGATTTGTAAGCATGGGGCAATTTCTTTTGTCGTGTGTTTGGCCAACCAAACCACACCCATTACACCGTCTAGCTTTAGATTTTTTTAGTCTCCCTAATGCTTTCTCTTTCCCTCCCTTAAGCCTTTTACCACAACCCTTTGCATGCACTTGACTCGGTTCGTTGTAGTAGTTGTTACCCCCACTCCCTGAAGCAACTACACTTGGAGTTTGACTTCTTTCTACAGTATCAACAAAATTTGTACCACAACTAACTATTTGATTAATTTTATCATGTGCACCACTCAAAGCATCAATATAGACCTTCGTTGCTAGTAAGGGCCTTGTCAACCATATCTAAGGCTAGCTGCATTAATTGACTCCGCTTCATTAAATATGACCTGTTATCAGTTATCTCAATGCCACTACCATCAACGATTAGTAATCATGTTTTCATCATTTGCAAGCCCGTCTAATTAGTGTTGTACGTAGTATCAAAATGATGGATTCTTTCCTTGTTCACCCATTAAAAACTCGTGCAACATATGTCCATCATGTCCTTTCATCTCATTGCGCTTATCTCTTTCGAGATTATACAAATCTCTTTGCGTACAACCAATATTCTCAAACCCCCCCGATTGCACTCCAAGCAAATTGAATTGTTGATGCGATGGTATATTTACCATTTGAAGTTGTTGAGTCAGGGCCCTTTGGGCAGTCGATATATTGCGGTGAGATCGCAAAAAATGTGTTTTTCGTGGAGTTGTTAATGGGTGACAATGACCCTCAACAAATATACTAACACCATATAAGTCTGAAGGTGTCATTACAATAGCAAGTTTTACTTTACAACCCTCTTTAATTGATCCCCTGCGCCTTGTTGCCTCAATATTCGCTATTGGTGTAGCCTTCCCCTGTTTCCAACAAACAAACTCTTTCCTTATGATCTCACTGCTTCCCCGTCTCTTTTTTTCAGACCAATTTCGAACACTAAAGCCACTCTCTTTTGCATATGCATTGTAGAAACTAAAAGCATCATCTATTGTTTGAAATTCTTGACCTATTTTTGGTTTCAACTCTGGTGCTACTTGAGGATTATACACCATATCTGAAAAATTAGGATCTAACTCAACACATTGTTCCTCATTTAGCCCACTCTCTAATTCAAAGTCTACAATCCCCCCTTCTTCCCGCTCTAAATTTTTTCCCATCCCATACTCTGCTTCCACGTTATTCATTTTGATTAAAACCTATAATGATCAATTTTGGTAATTAACTTTTCAGAATATGATAAAATTGTGAAAACCACAACCAAAATATATTAAATAAATAAAAAATTATTTAATAATGATTATATAATTTTAATCATTTTTTCATTCAATCAATGCCAAAATTATTTAATAATGCTTTCTTTTTAAAATTTTTTGAAAAAAAAAATATTTGACTCTTTAAAATTTACCTGAAAGCCAGTACTTTTTTGTGATGAGGCTTCTTCTTCTTATTCTGCAGATTGATTTGACTTTTTTGCGCAATTTATTTTTTAAACAGAAAAGTGGAAAAAAAAAAAGGAGAGTAAGTAAACTACAAAAATACAATCTGACCATCTTGAGCCAACAAAAATAAAAGAAGAGTCAACAAAATTTCTTGAGCCACTATGAAAAATAGGCATATAACAGAACGACAGTTTCTTGTTGGGGAACAACAGATTATGAACTACAATATGTAAAATTAATTAAGAAAACCAACCTCACCATCTGGTGTATAACAAGCAGCAGTGACCATCTCATGCATATCACTCCAATCAACAACTTGGTGATTAGGAATACTCCAATCAGCAACTTGGTAAAGGGGCAGAATGAAGGTAGAGAGAGAATCGGAGGGAGAGAGAGTGAATTTGGAGACCTTTTTTGTGGAGAAAAAATGAAGGTGGAGAGAGAATCAGCAGAATTTCCCAAATTTGTTTCCCCCTTTTTTGTGACCCGCGTGTTTTTACCTTACTAACGGACTTAACAACGGACCAAAGGAAAAAAAAATACGCGGGTCACGTATTGGGTTAAAAAATGACGCGGGTCACAAAAAAGGGGGAAACAAATTTGGGGAAAAAACACGCGGTGACGTGTATTTTTTTCCTTTGGTCCGTTGTTAAGTCCGTTAATAAGGTCCGCCCAAGATCCTACCTCTATATATATATATATATAATGCATGTCTAAATACAATGAACATAATCAATTAACATGTATACATGTACTCATTATCATTCACCAAAAAATATCAGACTACCTCTCCCCATCTAATTTGTTATCATATATACATGCACCCATTATTATTCATCAAAAAATATTCTTATTAATTAATTAATTTTTTTCTATCACCACTTAAGATATACTCTAAAAGGAACGTACGCTGCATTGGTCTATGAATAACACTAAATGCCTAAATTATTACCTTTTCATCAACTAAAAATCCTTATTCATATTAGCAATAAACTAGAAACCCTGACATATAATTCAATTACTAACATTTATAAAAATCAAGAATCTAATAATTATTTTAGAGTCATACTAAAGTAAATGTACACTACATTCAATTATTTATCTTAGTATTCACCGGAATAAACTTGCAATATATAATTCAATTATTCATCTAGGCTAGATAAAAATTTAATAAATCAATATTATTTTCTCAAAATTCTAATATATCCAATTTATACTGACAATAAAAAAACTTTTGCACATCCGGTCGAAGTTCGCACAATTTAAATAAATTTTTAATATAATAATAATAATAATAATATTAACAACAATAATAATAATCTAAATAAAAAAGGAGCCAACAATTGAATTAATTTAATTGATTATTAAATTAGTAAATAATTGTAAAAAAACGAACTTAAATTAAAATGAATTCTAATCACTAAAAAAAAGAAAAAAGAAAGATAATTCATGTCTCCCATGTTTAAATGGAAAATAGGAGGAGATGTGTGTGTTTGTGCATATATATTCCGCTCTAGATGAATTCCCTGCTGAATAGGTGGAATATACCTATAATATTCTTAGGGAGGCATTATTTAGTGCTGCCAATTCTCTTATCTATGATTTATTGCTCAAAATAATAATCTCTACCAAAATTTTCTATTGTTTTCATGATAAGTAATTTGAAATGTTCTACTCTTATATATCTATCTATCTATCTATCTATCTATCTATCTATGTGTCTCATATCAATTTTCTTACGCATTTTAATGAAATTTGTACATAGGTACTCATATGTTTAAGATAATATATCTTAGAACAACTTGAATTTGGAAATAAATCTCAAAATAACAATAATTAATAATAATTTTTTTTAATAAAAATACACTATACGAGCATGATCCAGAAACCTCCATGTGATGGATCACTCCTAGTGTAGTAGGGCGGTGGAATCTCTGGCCAACGCCCTCATAGCAAAGTTATAAATTTCACGAGAGGAAAAGCTTTAATACCTACCTTTCATATCAAGCAAAGCACTGTTGTCATATATATATATATATATATATATATATATATAGGGCAATGACTAAAAATTGGCAAATAGCATCATAAGCGTCCATTAAAACGATTAACGGGTAGGATTAAAAATCTGGCTTCACCGTCCGCTAGAATTTCTAGCAGACTGGAAAAATATTTTTTTTGGCCCATTATGCCCCCAGATCACCAAGTCAACGACGATCAAGACACATTATTAAACTGTCCGCTAGAATTCTAACGGATCAATTGGATTACTAAGGAATCGAGTCACACAAGGAATCACAAAAGGAATCTTACTGTTAAAATTCAATAGTCAAACAAATTCCTTTTCGCAGCAGAAGGAGAAGGTTATGAAATTGCGGAGTTCTTTCGCAGTAGGAGGTTATGAAATCGTAGCAGCAGCTTTGGGAGTTCTTTTGCCCAAATTCCTTTTCACAGCTTGGTAGGTTATTTAATTCAAGGGTTTGGGAGTATGAAATTCAAGGTTTATGGAGTTCTTTTGCCTAAATTCCTTTTCACATCTTGGGAGGTTATGAAATTCAAGGTTTGGGAGTATGAAATTCATGGGTTTGGGAGTAAGAAATTCAAGGTTTAGGATTGCTGCTCTATGTTTCCGCTAATTTCTAGCGGACGGTGAAGCTTATGCCCATCAATCACATTCAAAAGTCCGGACAGTGTAACTTTGTTGTCCTCATCTTCCTTCCGTTTAACATCACCATCTTTCTTCTTTTCCTTGCTCTTTCTTTGGCCTGTAAGATCCAAAGAGCAGTCGATATCTTCCATCACGATGATCGACTTATTCCTAGTCTCGATAAAGAGGTTTCATAGCTCTATATTATCTTTAACTGATGATCGACTTGTTTGTGTTATTTGGGGGCATAATGGGCCAAAGAAAATATTCTCCCAGTCCGCTAGATTTATAGCGGACGGTGAACTCAGATTTTTAATCCTACCCGTTAATCGTTTTAATGGACGCTTATGATGCTATTTGTCAATTTTTAGTCCATAGCAAATACATGTTATGGATCATTGTCCATATATATATATATACATATATATATATATATATATGGGATTATTAATTCTAAGTCTAGTTTAAAAAAAAATTCTAAACCCATTTAATAAAATTACGGAATTTTTTTAACTAAGTTATTTGTTATTTATTTTCTCACGTTCTTTTACACTATGCACCAATCATCTAGTGAATCTCTTCAATCATCTGATCTCTTTCCTTTATCATTTGCCTCCTCTCAACTTACTCTTCTAATCTCCTCTGGCACAAAGCTCAGCCCTCTTCCCCCTCCCTCTCTCTCCATATTTCCGGATATTATCTCATTTTATCCTTTCATCAGGAATTGTCACCATTTGCGAAATGCATGAGATCATATATATATATATATATATATATATATATATATATATTCATAGAATTTTTCAATTGTCTTTCAAATCCAAAACACAAAATCTCGAAATTTTTGTAATTGGGTGTCAAAAATCAAAGCAATGGTTTGTTTGGAAGGCCAAAGGAACCTGATGAATTTGGGACAGAATTAAAACATCCAAAATTTCATCGGCGTGGACAAGTTTAAATCGAAAAACTTTTCACAAGACTCCAAATTGATAAAACGCAAAATAGATTCTCCATAGTTGCCCAATTTAAAAATCATTAACATAATGAAGTTTTGATAAGTTGTAAGAAGTGTTAAAGTACGTGCAACAGTTTCGGAAATGAAATAAGCTCAGACTCAATATGTTTCATGAATTCAAGAGAACCATCAAATTGTTCAAGAATAAAGCGTAATTTCTCGTGTGATTTGAAGCAATTTTGGACAATTTAATCTTCCCGGGTGAGATTTGTTCAAGTGAAAAGTAATTACAGATAATATTGAAAGAAAATAAAATAACTCATGTAATAAAATTACGTAGTTTTATTAAATGGCCTTAGAGAAACTTATTTAAAACTAGTCTCAGAATATATATATATATATATATATATATATATATATCCAGCTCTTAAATGTCTGTGCATATGTAAAATATTTATGTGATTTGCCTATGTAGTATATTTCTTACTTGATTTTCACCAAATTTCAAAAAAAAAAAAATTAAGCCATTTATACATGATATGGTTTATATATTGAGTGGCATTTCTTTGTCAAATTAAAAAGAAATGTTTAAGCAATAAATAAACGAAGTTTTCGAATAAAAAGTTCTAAAGTTGACACACATTTGTAAGGAAAACTTTTACGGTGTTCTATAATGATTTTAGCGAAATAAAATGTAGCAGTTTTTTAGTCTTGTTAGACTTCAAAAAAATTATAGAGGGAGAAAAGAAGAATTTAGAGAGTGTTAACGCCAAAATCTGTCTGTTTGCCAAATTATCAAACAACAATCTGTAAACTTGCACAACAAACAGACAAGCACACTGCTATAAACCTGCACAACAAACAAACAAGCACACTGAGAAACGTGACGGTATGTAATTGTTCTAGTGAATAAAGTAAGTTGCGTAAATTGTAAAGTACCTGAAACATGAATTATGATCATATATTTATAGTTGATCACACCTTTTCAATTTTCTAAGCATTTCCCCGAGTAGAAATAAGAGTTCCACGTAAAGTTCTCTTATAACTACCAAATTAGATTTGGTTTTTTTAAAAGTAGGAAGTCAAATAGGATAAAAAAAGTCTTAAGTCAATTAGGACGGTAAATTCTTTAAAATATCAAACCTCCTGACTGGAATATTTTATCGCATGACATGAATTTCCGAACCCATCAAATCACACTCCAATAGGAAGAGATTAAGAATTTGGTTTGATTTTTTTCGTAATCTGTCTAGTACAATACTTAGCTTAATATCGGCTTAAATTGCACTCCCTAATACATCCTAGTCTTTCATTCCCAGCCCTTCATTTTTCTAATATTCCCTCCGTCCCAAATTAATTGCTCAGTTTTGACTTTTTTAAGTCAAATTGACTATTTTTAGAATTAATAATTAAGCATATATAAATATATTTCTAAAATTATAAAAATTGGAGTTAGTAATAAATTGTATATACTTTCTTTTGGTTATAATCTCTTCATCTATATTTTAGCAAAAATAGTAAAAAGATTAGTTTTAAAAATGGTCAATTTGACTTTAAAAAGTCAAAATTGAGCAATTAATTTGGGACGGAAGGAGTATTATTTACCAACAATTTCATCCAATATTTCTCCTTATTACATTAATACTATAATACGTAACATAAAGAATAAATGACTAGAAAGAACTACATACTACGTCCATCCAAAAAAATTAAAAAATAGAATCATTTTTTTAAGTTATTAAATATAAAAATTAACTAGGTATGATGAATTTGTACGACCCGCCGCTAAATTATTTTACTTCCAGAACATGACCGTTGAACGTTCGTTTTACTTTACTCTTGACTCAAATTGTTAAACCATATGCAACTGTTTTGTTGAACGAGAACCTTCCATTAATTAATAAGACTATATATACTCTACGGGATTAATTATTTTCTTGATGATGGTAATGATGTTTTTTTTCTGATGTGTTCTTTTTTTAAAAAAATTATAATTAAATGGCTAGTGACCAAGTTTAAAAGATTTTAATGAACTCAAAAGGAACTCAACCAAGGAACTTTAAAAATTATTCCATTTTCTTGCTTGTTTCTTCAGAATTTTTGCGAAAATTTTTTAATAAATAAAATAAAATAAACAGATAACATCATTGTATTACTACGAGGCTAGTAAGCTCACCTGTTTATGTCAATGTATTTATTAACTACTCACGTTGAATCAAAAAAAAATGCTGAAAATTGTTTAAAGTATGTAGTTTTAAACAAGTTACTCCGTTTCTCTTTAATTTTATTTTAGGGAGAAAATTTTCATTTTAATAATTAATATTTACACAAATAAAAATGATAATTTTACAACTTTCTTCTCACGTACATGAATATTAACTTAAAACTGATTAATTATAAATAAGTTTTTTTAAGTAAGTTTAATTGATTATAACGATTTCAAACACCTAATAGATGTGAGAGGATTTCGTGAAACTAACAAAAATCACATAAATTTATGGTGAGAAAGGATATGGTTGGTGGACTCCATTTTTAAATTTTGAAAAAGAAATCAAAAACTCTATGCGGACATGATAATCGGACATGAGCTCTTTACAATTTCACATGTTTGTATTTTGACTTCATACATAAAATCATATTGAATCTATTCTACAATTCAGTTGTTCAGATCAAATCAAAGATTTATGAAAAACCCATGTTCAAGAACATGAATTTCCACTCCAAAAGCTAAAATTTTCAATGAGTATGGATTCCAATACCCATCTTGACTATGCTCTGTTTCAACTCACCCCAACAAGAACGAGGTACAAATCTCTCATTTTTCAACCTTTATTTTTACCTTAATAAAGGTTGGTTCTTTGAGTTCTTTTCAGGCATAGTGATCAATAACTGTGTTTTTTTGTTGGTTAAAATGTATAAAGATGTGATCTTGTGCTGTTTTCTGGGGGAAAGAGTGAGAAACTAGCTTCTGGGCCGGAGGAACCCTTCATTTCTCACCTTAAATTTGCTAAAGATCAGATTCCAAAAGGTGGGTATTCTTCCTGGTTTACCAGAGCCACATTTCAAAGGTAATTCATTCATTCATTCAAACTCTTGGCTGTGTTTCTTGATTATTATTTCTTGAGCATTTTATTTATCAATATTGTTGCATGATAGATGAACCTAGCTATCATCTTCATAATGAATATTCAATTAAAACCAAGATTAAATTTTGCATTCTAATAATATTTTTGTACCTTAAAGCATTTGAAATTAAGAATCATGTCTGAATAATTAAATACTGACAGCTACTTTAGATCCCCTTTCTAGTTTTGGAATTTTTTGCCAAATTTATGTTATTGTTTTATTTTTATCCTACGTTTGGATTGAAGGAATAGAAGGAAGAATGGAATGATTCATTCCATTTAAGTTGGAATAAGTTATGTCATATGTTCTCCCTCCCTCAAGGAACCAAACACAATTTTTTTCATTCTAATCGCAACCAAACACAATTTTTTTCATTTCATATGAATGAATCATTTCATTCTCCTTCTTATTCCACCAATCCAAACATAGCATTACTCTGTAACAGTAATCCGGAGTTACTCTTTAAATAGTTAAAAACCATTCATAAAAAGATTCCTGCTTTTATCAACGTGTTGATATTTTGCCACCGACTGCCAATTTATCTGGCTGAGGATCTTCAAAATGGCAAGTCAACTTAGCAAGTATTCTTTGGTGACATTTAGGGAAGCATGTCTTGAGTTCAAGGAACTGTGCAAGAAGAAGCTCACGGATGCCCTATGGATGGATGAATTAGCAGCAATGGCAGCATGTCCCCCTTCAGAAATATTGCCATTACCGGGAACATCTGGGATTATACTTACATGTGACAGTAGTCAGAGTAACACAGATGCTTCCTCCAACTTGATTGCAAGTCAGGAAAATTCAAACAAAGGTATGGAACAGTCTAGATCCTTATATTTCCAACAGAAACTTGGGATATGAGAAAGGTACGTACAATGAGAAGAACAACTACAAATGATTCCTTTGTTCTCACTGATAGAGTTTGAGGAAAGGAATATAGAGGTAACTTGGAAGATTTTGCAGATTCTGAGAATTTACGTCCAATGATATATGAACAGAGATGAATAATCACACAGAAGAGAAGCCTCCCCACAAAGGGTAAAAACACCAACAGCAAGAAAACTGTAGGCTCTGGAACCAATAATTTGGGAAAAGAACCAAAGCCTAAAGTTTTTTGGAGATCTCTTGCAACAAGCAGATCTGATATTTTGTCTAAAAGCAAAAGTAGGCCTGTGGCTCACAAAACCAAATTGGAAAAGGTATAAATGAAACTTTTAAGTGTTTACTTTCAATTGTTGTTTTAGTTTACTCCCTCCCTTGGTCTCATTCTAATCCACATCTTTCCATTTTGGGATGTGTCGTCATAAATGACATGATTTCAAATATTAACTCACTATCCTTAGAATTGATTATATATATGATTCTGTGTTTAAAAAATTTTAAGAAGAGAGTTGAAATATCATGGACACTTTTATGAAAATAAGACTCTTTTTTGTGCCTTTGTCGGTATTTGTGTTTCTCAAACGGTATGTCAGATTAACCATGTCAATATAAGTGAGCAGAAGGATATTTTAATATAATATTTTGGGTCTGTTGCTTCTATTGTACTTTTTCTCATTTTCATACAGGAAGAAGAGATTCGAAAAAGAATGGAAGATTTAGTTATTGAACGCCAACAGAGAATTGCAGAAAGGACTGCAGCTAATGGTTCAAGCCCTGCAGCATCGAAGAGAATCCCAGTAGGAAGTAAAAAGGTGATCAAAATTCTACCTGGACAGATTATGCAGAAGGGAGGATCAAAATTCTAAGGAGATCTATCAAAATTCTATCCGATGTGTCAAAATCTGGCCAACTTAAAAAGAACAAGTTCCAGGGTGATCTATCAAAATTCTCATATTGTGACACTAGGAAAATGTAAAGAGGATGGCCAACCACTGGGTGACACTTCAGATACACTTTGAATTGTAGAGATGAAAATCATGCATGACGCGGATTGCGGAAAATCAGGCCCCCGCCTATGAATGGAAAATGGAGAAACTTACTAGCAGAATTTGACATTCAAGCAAAAACTCATTCAGGTTTATGAAAAGTTTCGACGTTGTCTTCCAGTTTGTTGAAGAGCTTCGAAATTCATTTAAGTTAATCGGATCATGCCATTTCAGTTCTGAGTTCTAAGTTACAGCACATATGCCATTCTTCAATAAACATTTAAAGGTGCTTTGGCTCTTAATATTGAGTAGCTGTTAATAAAGATTTACAAGCAATAATTTAGCAAAAATAAAATAAAATAAATTACAAGCAATAGTATTCTTATTCTTCAGTTCTGCAGCAGAGGTTTGTCAAACATTGTCATTTGTTGATAGGTTAAGGGGAACCCTTTTCTCTGCAGAATCTAAGATTCTTTCTTTTATGTATTACATTTGTGTATACACCAAAATTAGGGCAGTATTTTCGTGGCATTGAGCGATTCTTTATACTAAATTCAGATGTTGTTTCCTAATTTGTTTCAAAACTTTTGATGATAATTCATGTTTATAAGTTGGTTGTGTTCTTCACAGGTTTTGCAGCAAAAATTTTAAATTCTGCAGTACTCTCAAATGCATGGAAACTTATATAATTAAGCATGTAGCAAAACCAAGAAAATATGAAATGGTGAAAAACAAATCTTTATTACTACAGAAATATTCAAAAGATAGCCTTCACAATGCTGCTATCCAGTAATCAATCATGCTCCTTTTCTCATCATCATCATCATTAAAATAAAAAGAAAAAGTATCAATTTTGTTGCAGAACAATGGTGATTACAGAGTGTGATGCTGCATGTCAAAACTCCCTAAACAAAAACAGTACTGCTAATACACATACCAGCAGGGCTACCATAAATCCAGCACAAGCTACAACTGGGAGCATCAAAATGGGCAAAAATATTGGCACTAACAGCGGCATTAGGACTGCAGCCACTAGTGGCATTAGGATTGCCTCCAATTCTGGTTCTACAATGGTTCCAATTTTGCCTTTTATAATTGGCAAAAGAATTCTTGATAATGTCACTTCTGGGCTAGGATTAACCAGTTGGAAATGGTTTTTCCATGTCTCGTAAAGCCGCCAAAACCACCATTTCAACCCTTCCCAATCAGCACTTTCATCCAGTCCACCATTGCCATTTCCGGTGTTATCACCTCCACCTCTACTATCACTATTCCCATGACCATTGCCGCTACTATTTTTGACAAATGGGTACACGAAAAATCAACCAAAAATAACAATCATCAGAATTTTAAGTTTTCAACCAACAAATACTGTAACCTTTTAGCTAGTACACCGTAGTTATATTTGAGTTTGTTCTAAAATTCAATTAAATTTTACCTACTTTGTCTAAATACATGTATCTCTAATTTTGGGGTTAATTGATTTTTTGGTCACTGTACTAGGGGTTGATTTTTATTGTGATTACTAAATCTTTTTTTGTTACAAACGCATTACGATACTCGAAAAAACTTACAAAATGGTCATTACTTATGATTTCGTCCAAAAAAGTGACGGAAAATGCTGAGTAGACTAACGGTTGACAAGTGTTAATGACGTGACAGGTGATTTGAATCAAGTTAATTAATGTTTTAGTCATTGTACTAAGGGTCGATTTTTATTTTAGTTATTGAAACTTTTTTTTGTTACATTCTCGTTATTGAAGTACTAAAGATATTACAAATGAGTGATTTTATAATTTTTCGTCCAAAATATTAACGGAAAAGCTTACTTGGCAACATTTGACATATAGATATGGAATATTCTAATGAGGTAGCATGTGTAAGTCAGCTTGTAGAAATAAAATAAAATGCTCACCTAGAGGAAAAGAAAAGAGATAAAGTTAGACTAAGTATTTTAATACTCCATAATATTGTAAGAAAATAATTAAAATTTTAAGAAAAAAAGAACATAATTTAAAGAAACAAAAGCAATTAAAAATCAAAATTCATGACGAACTTATCAAAAAAAATGGTGTTCTACACCTTATGTACATCAACTCTTTCGTTCATCATGGACCAAGTCGGAACTACAGCCTCTCGTCGGAATTCTAGTTTAGAAAATAAGTTCCTCTTATACCTCTGTATACTCGTCGGAAAAGAAAAAAAAACAGAGAAAAGAAGAGCGGCAAATTGACAATGGCGGCGAAGCTACTGTTTGATCATTTCGAAATGAGAGTGAAATAGTTTTTATTAAATAGATTTTTGTGGAAGTCGACAGATCTGAAGGGGTTTATTGAGCCAATTTTCTCTTTTATTTTGTAATTTGGTTTGGTGTTTAGAAGGTTCCAAATTAAATATGATTTTAAAAAATTTATGGATTTAAATTAGCTACGACACTCTCTCTTCATGCATGTTATAATATTTTTTAATATTTTGTAATAAAATCACTAATCTGTAATGTTTTTGGTACTTCAATAACGAGGATGTAACAATAAAAAGTTTTAGTAATTAAAATAAAAATCGATCGCTAGTACAATGACCAAATCATCAAGTAACCCGATCCACATCACCTGCCATATCATTAACAGATATCATCAGTTAGTCTACTCAGCACTTCCCGTCACTTTTTTGGACAAAATCATAAGTAAAGATTATTTTGTAAGTTTTTTCGAGTATAATAATACATTTGTAATAATAAAAAAAATTCGATAACCACGATCAAAATCGACCACCGTACAGTGACAAAAAATCAATTAACCCTCTAATTTTGTTACTTGTTGAGTAAGTGGAGATTACAAGAGTGTCATTGTGCCAATAGAGTACTAGTTCATTAAAGATCAAAGTTTGAGAATTTACCCCATAATGGAATCGGATCCACCATTAATTCTCTCATAATCTTCAAACTGGCTGATATTATAGTTGAAACCTGAGGCTGCTCCACATTTTGCATCAACAGAACTAAACCCAACTACAGCTTTTGCTGATTTCAAAAATCTTGATATTTGGTGCTTTTCAATTTTCAGAATCGAGGGTTTTGAAAATTCTTTATTTTTCTGCAAGAACCCATAATTCTTTGTTCTTGGATAATGACCTCCACCAACGTAGACAGGAAAGAGTTTGGAAGTAGGGGCCGAAGTGACGAAAAGTACAAGTGACATTATTATTATTATTTTCTTACGAAATCAACATTCAAAAGTTAAAAAAAGAAAATATATATATATATAAAAGCAAATCACTCGAGAGCTCTCAAAGATTAATGTAAAAAAAATAAAAAAAAAATCAACTGATAAACCAAATCAATCGAGAGCTCTCAAATTCATTGTGCAGAGAAATATCTGTTTGAGTGACTTTTCAGTTTACCCTACCACTTACATAACGACCGTATAAAATGTAAAATTTTGGATACATCGTACCTCTAGCGAGCCCTAAAAAGAAAACACAGTATTGTTTGGATCAAAGTTGTGGGCCTACAAATACAAGACAAAGTCGTGACACATTATTAAAAAAAAAAAATTAAAAAGAAGAAGATAATTTTGTCTAACCTTGTTATTTTACGAAAAGAATAAGTCTAGGGGGACATTTGTTTTAGACATGCAAATTAGGCATTTCCATATTAGCTTTTTTTTTTTTTGGTATTGACCGTAAACATATTTAATTTATAAATTTTAAAATCAATTTATAAAAAATCTAAAAAAAAAAGGTGTAATTTAGATATATACCAAAAAAAAGAGTGTATGGGCTCATACAACTCTTTTTTATATATATCTCTAATTTTGGAACGGACTAAAAAGAAAAATATATCTCAAATTTTAAAACAGAGGGAATACTAATAAAATAAAATGATTCACTGTGTACATAGCCTTCTATGAATTTTCCTTTTTTCTTTAATCAGTTTTCTAGAAAAATAAATAAGACTTTTTCATCTAGAACAATCAAAATCAAACTTTTCCCATTATTTTATATATTAATTTAAATTGAAAAATAAACAAATAAATGGACTAATTGCAGACTTACCCTTGAAGCTTCCTCGAAGCTTTAATCGTTCACAATTCCGGTCTCCAAGTTTAAAAATTCATATATTATTACTCTCAATTTTCAAAAATACGAATGAAGATGTAATATATCTCACATTATATGTAACTTATATACAATTTCAAACTAGTACAAGTCTTTCAAATATTGTCGAACCGTGTTAGATTGGTCACGTGACCTGCAGGTGATTGATTTTGAAAACAAAATTTGCTCAAACACGCCAAAAAGGAACATGGATGTGAATTTTTTTACTTCAAAACTAAAATTCTAAAAGGCTGAAACTTTAAGGGTTAATTTGCAATTATTGGGAATTAAGTTGTTGAAATGCCAACCACATACAAAGTTTCCAATGCGTAAATGGTCTAAAATTGCCTTCATGATGATGCTATCCAGAATACAACCATTTGAAAAGATGATAGAAGCTGATGTTGAAACTTTTCCCATAGGACGTTGTCAAAATTTTAAAAAATAATAATAATAATAACGTCTGAATCAAATGAAAGTTCATTCTCTTTTTAGGACAATATTCGCTCTCTATATAAACTATACAAGGTTACAGCAAATTCATCTCCTAAGATAAGACCGGCCTAAAAATTAATCTGTATTAAATACTATGTGCAAAATAATATTTATTCAAAACTATAATTTGAGAGATAAGATAATAATAACACCAAAATTCTTTTAAAAGAATTATGAATTTATTTCTTATGAATGAATTGTTATCCCAAAAAAGAGTTTTCTAATCCATTTATAAGATTTCAAACACCCTTTTGAAAAGGCACATTTTCAATTTGAAAAGATATGAATCAAACACACCCTTCTTAAATGTTACACCGGTTCAAACTAGCGACCCAAATCGAACCATTGCACTGATTCAATGTTACATCCGTTCAAACTAGCAATCACACTTATTCAAACTAGTGACCCAAGTTGAACCATTGCACCGGTTCAACGTTAGACCTGCCGGTTGTTCAAACTAGTAATCAAACATTTATCATTGAACCAATGCATCTGTTAGTTATTAAAACAATATACAATATATTTATTATATAACAGATTTTGAAAATATCCAACATTTAAGAGACTGTTAGCAAGCATTTTTGGCAACATCTGCTGGTTGATTTGCAAATTGAATCATAGAAATTACAACTTGCGATGCTGTGAAAACTCCCAAAACAAAATGAATAACATTACTGCTGCTACTATTCCCAGCACTCCTATCGCGAACAAAATTACTAATTCTTGAATTGCTATCTTTAATCCAATAAACAATGCAACTGGGAGCATAAAAATGGGCAGAAATAATGCCATTAATAGTTGCACTAGGATTGCCTCCAATTCCGGTTCTATCATAGTTCCAACTATTTCTTGTATAATTGGCACAACAATTCTTGAAAATGTTACTGTTGAGCTGGGATAACCCAACTGGTAATATTTTTTCCACGCCTCAAAAAGCCACCAGCACCACCATTTCACCCCTTCCCAACCAGCACTTTCACCTAGTCCATCGCTGCCATTTCCGGTGTTATCACCTCCACCTCCACCATCACTGTCCCCATGACTGCCACCGCTACTATTCTTGACAATTGGGTACACAAAAATACACCAAAAAATAATGAAAATCAACCAAAAAGAACATTATCACCAACAATTAGTATCAACTGAAAACCATCAACTTTATTATGATGGCCTGGTTGGCACTTCTATGATTGCTAAACACAGTGCATTCCCCCTTTTACTTTATATGTACTTCATCCGTCGCACAAAAAGAATTTCATTTACAAAATTTATAAATTTTAAGAATGTAACCACTACAAAGCGAGCAGATAAGCCGACCAAGGGAAGACCCCTACTAGGATTGTTTCAGAATTTCATTTACATCTGGGTATGTATTCAGTAAATTAATAGCTGGATCTGGACAAATTAGTTGTTGAATTTGGTTTCTTAATATCTATTCTTGATTTCTTATTCTGCCGAAATAAGGTTAACTCCCATTCAAACTCAACATAAATTGAGAGTTTATAGCAATTCGGAGAGTGTCAGTCTCCCAAAAAGAAAAATACTTACCCTATTCTCTAACAAGACACAGATTGACCAAAAGCATAAAACTCAAGATCAAAAGTTTGAGAATTACCCAATATTTGAATCGGATCCAGCAATGGTCACAGCTTCCTTTCTCTCTAAATCTACCCTTCCCTCATAATCTCCAAAGTCACTGATATTAAAATCAAAAGTTGAAGCTGCGCCACATTTTGCAGCAACAGATCTAAACCCAACACAGCATTTGCAGACCTTGTGCACTAGGGCTTGAAGCTAATTTAAAGAATCTTGATTTTGGGGTGGTTTCAATCTTCAAAACTGATGATTCTAGAGAATCTTTCTTGTGAACAAACCCAAGTTTTGTTCTTGGAAAATTGCTTTTATTTTCATTGTAGGAAGGGTGAAAGTGTGAAGTGGTGGCCGGAGTGATAAGAAGTGCAATTGACATTATTGGATCAATATTCTTAATTATATGAGAACCTTTTATGGGCTCAGTGGACGGAGTGATAAGAAAGTTTGAGTTTGGTTGGTTTGTCTTGGTCTTCATGACAAATCAAAACAAGGGTTAACTGTGTATCGATACCCAAGTATGTATTTTTTTGCGCTTAGAACGTTCAAGTTTAAAAACTCTCATCCTACTATTCAAAATAATTTGATTCTTTCAAAATTTGACTCTCGTGTTATTTCTGATAAGAAAAGTGGTCGGAATTATCACATGTTCTAGTAGAGAAAATATAAGTACGATTTGACCGTATTTTTCTATATTTGACTATATGAAATTAATTTAAAAATAATTAAATATCAATCTAATATAAATCAAATACCCAAAAATTATTTAAAAACATTTTTTTCTCATCTTCTTTATTTGCTAATATGAAGTTCAAAATTTTCAAAATCCAAACTCAAATCAAAAGTTTCAAGAACGCTGCATACCCCTAAACCCAAATCAAAAGTTTCAACAACAAACCTAAAAGAATTGAAAATCAAGTTTACAAATCGAAAATTGAAAAAATAAAAAGAATCGTATTTGTAAAAAAGGGGTTCCATTTCTAGGGTGGATCTAGAACTGAGTATGCAGCTATATATGAACTTTAAAGTTCAAACTACAAACTCAAAATTCTCTCATCTTTTGAATTTCTCCCTTTGTGATAGCATCAAATATCAAAATGGAACCTAGATGTAATTCCAAATGAGATACTACATCGCCAAGATGTTGCTACCCTTGCTCTTTAATTCCTAGACAAATTAAGTGTTTCATATATAAAAGTCAAATAAATACTTAAATACTCCAATTAAATACATACTAACAGCAAAAATCAATCTAGATCTGCAAAAACAAGATGTCATTGTAACTCAATCGTTAAACTCCATAACAACTAGATCTACGAAAAGAACACTAAATTGTGGCCAAAAAATAGTTGATCAGGGACTATTGTTTAGACGGTGACGGAGATAGGAACGAGGAAGACGTTGGAGACAGGGAAAGGGATGGGGAGGGGGAGGAGAACAAACTTTAAACCAAATCTAGATGGGGATTCAATGTGTTTCATTTTAGTTTTAGTTTTGTTTTCACTTTTATCTTGTTAATGTTAATTGATTATTGTTGTTATTTTTATTAATACTTTATTTGGACAAATAATTCAGGTGAACTATTGTATTTGAGTCGATGAATTTAATTATTTATTTTATTTTTGAGTAATTAGTTTGCTAATAATTTTATTTGATTTAATAAGTTTAATTAAGTAATTTTTTTGACTTAATTTGTTTAGTTAATTATTTTATTTTGTGTTAATTATTTGAGTTAATTATTTTACTTGGTTAGTTAATTAAGAATTAATTATGTATGCATTCTTATACACCTTTAATATATTGTCATTTTTTCTTCTATGTATTTTTACTATTTTAATAAGTTAACTTACGATACTTATACGGTCAAGCGTATGAAATATTAAATTAAATTAGGACATGTGTCTACTTTCTACCAAAAGTCGGAACTCTAAAAATGGTCAATCGTACTTATTTAACATAATTTTGGGTAATTAGATCAGAGCTTTTGAACTTGTGAATATCAAGTGTAAAAAGATGCATACTTTAGGGTTAGATACACAGTTAACCCAAAAATAAATAATTCACTTTTCTTATAAGCTCCCATGACAAATTATGGAATAGACTCGAGTACTCTGTACCTTATTTATCTAGAAATTTTGCATTTTTTTTCCTTCTCATTTTTTGTAAAATAAGAATCTTTTTACATCCTCATCAATCAAAATCAAACTTCTCCCATTATTTTTTGTCTATTTTTTAAATTGAAAAAGAACACATTCAAATCTTAAATTTTTTAATAGAAAGAGTTTCTTAGCAGTGTTCTTAAACCCGGACCGGTCATCGAACCGGAAAGAGTACCGGGTGGATGGGTCATTGGTTCAACCAGTGGTCGGACCGTTATTGAACCGGTGACGTAATTAATATATAAAAATATATATTATTAGTAATTAATAAAAAATTTAAAAATCTCATTTTTTATGAACTATAACATATTAAAGATGAGTTACAATATTAATAAAAGTGGCTAATTTTAACATTAAAATTTTTTTTGGCAAAAAAAAAATAAAAAAAATATTTAAAAAACCGGGTCAACCGGGTCAATTAACCGGGTTTACCGGTTGGACCACCAGTTGAACCGGTGGTCAACGGGTCAATCCGGGTTTTGACCAAAACCGATTTTCTGGGCCAAACCGGACCGGAAGGCAGACCGATTCCGGTTTTTACCGGTCCGACCGACGGGCCGGTCCGGTTTTTAAAACCTTGTTTCTTAGTGTATTTTTTGTTACTCGATGTTTGTAGTGTTAAGTGCATTTGAAAGTTTAAACGCACTTAAAAATCTTATTCATCTAGTTAGTAGTATTTAAACACAATTTTTTTTTAACTCATTAAAGTAACGTTTAGAGCTTATACACAACACATCAAAATTGATACAATGCTATAAATGTTATCACTACCGCAAACTAAATTAAGAGCATAAAAAAAAAAGCTGAATGCCATGTGTTTGAAAAATATGAAGTTAGGCAATGTGAGTCCTGTAAGGTCCAGGAATTTTAAACATTGTACCAAATTTATTTGAATAAATAAGTTCATTATATCTAATTTTATAAATTTAATTGGACCCATGTAAGAATGTTTATAAGTTTATTTAATTATATAATTATAGGTCCAATAAACTTCTTGCATTAAAGGGGCTCATTATTAGTGCGTTTTAAATTAATGAGTTAACCCAAAGAATTTATTGGCAAGAAAATTAGGATAATTAATAAATAATTTTACAACTATCGGATTTAGATAATACGAACGAGAAAATTTTTGGAGCAAATATTTTAAATAATTAACTAAATTAATTAATTATTAAATATTAGAATATAATATTGCCGATTTAATTTGGGACATTTCGGATTGGGCCTAAATTCTATTTATTTTCCTACTGGGTCACTTTTGCTCAGCCGACCCAATTTTATTTGGGATAACCCATTTCCTTCTCCTACCAAATCAGATCAGTTTGCACCGGTAAACCAAATTGGGGGTCTTAGCCGACCTAGCCTCTCATCAGATAGGAACGGGAGAAAGGGGAGGGGTTGAGCCGAGCAAAGTGGACGTCCTAGCCCTAGGCGCAACAGACCCAGCCAATCAATCGAACCCCAAACCCTCAAATCGTCAGCCAAGCAAGAAGCGTGATAGGTATCAATCAAAGCGGACGGACGAGGATTGAAGCCGGCGGCAGCGTGGCGACCAGCGGTCGGAGCGGGGGAAGGGGCAGCGACCGAGCAAGCACGACTTGGACCAGAGGTCCCTGAAGTTCGGCGATTTGACCGGCAGGGCTACGTGGCTCGAGGAAGAGACGGCAAACCGCAACTGGGTTTGATGTGAAACGATCGACAACTCCTCCCTCCCTACCGGCGGGTAATAATTTGGTCAGGTAAGGTATTGCCCAATATTTGGGTAAAATGTTGGCTATAAATTGAGCCCTAAATCCTGTGCCAAGGTTGCCGAATCCTTTTTGAGTTCCAAAATTCTATTATTAGGGTTCGAAATTGGAAAAGGAGAGGGAGCAGGGGTGCCGATTGTGGGTCGCGTTTGGAGTGAATGTCCGGATTAGTTGAATACTTCGGACGAAGAAGGAGGACCGCCCGCCGATCAAACTCAAGGTATAATACTGAGAAATTAGTGAGTACTGCGATAACTTCGTTGGGCGATTTTAAATTTTGGTGTTACCTTGTTGAGTCGTTATTGTACTGTGATAGTTCGTATGGTTAGGAAAACTGTTGAGACGAACCTTAAATGTTCTAGCAGTAAAGATATTAGCTCATACTGTACATTTGTTTGGGGATTTTATGGAATTGTGTTTGATTTTGTTCAATTTTGAATTGGGAATCCCAGTATTGTGTTGATCAATTGTATTAGTATAATGCTGTGTAAACTTTGGGACAATTGCAGATCGTTGCTTTATTTTGCGATAATCGTGCAGTCAATACATGTTTCTTACTGGAATCATTTTTTTAGTTGAAATGAATTCGCAGGACTGTAAGGTTATGGATGACTATTATCATCAGGGGTGTTAAACAATAATTTAGTTATTTTCCAAATTGATTTTCGTAATTCATTGGATTATTCAAGCGAAAATAATTAACAAATGAAGTCTAATTGTTGCCTAAATTGTTAATTAACTATACTAGTAATGGCTAAGTTATTAGTTAACTAGTTTAAGTTAGGATGCTCTTGTAATTATCCAGCTATTAAAACCAATGCATAAAATTTATTAAGTAATTTTTATTTATTAATAAATAATAAATAAAGATAATAAATATTTAATTATTATTTAATAATAATAATAATTAAATATGAATAAAGTTAATAAAATAATTATTTATTATTTATTAATAAATAATAAATAAAGATAATAAATATTTAATTATTATTTAGTGATAATAATAATAATTAAATATGAATAAAGTCAATAAAATAATTATTTATTATTTATTAATAAATAATAAATAAAGATAATAAATATTTAATTATTATTTAATAATAATAATAATTAAATATGAATAAAGTTAATAAAATAATTATTTATTATTTATTAATAAATAATAAATAAAGATAATAAATATTTAATTATTATTTAGTGATAATAATAATTAAATATGAATAAAGTTAATAAAATAATTATTTATTATTTATTAATAAATAATAAATAAAGATAATAAATATTTAATTATTATTTAGTGATAATAATTAAATATGAATAAAGTTAATAAAATAATTATTTATTATTTATTAATAAATAATAAATAAAGATAATAAATATTTAATTATTATTTAATAATAATAATAATTAAATATGAATAAAGTTAATAAAATAATTATTTATTATTTATTAATAAATAATAAATAAAGATAATAAATATTTAATTATTATTTAGTGATAATAATAATAATTAAATATGAATAAAGTTAATAAAATAATTATTTATTATTTATTAATAAATAATAAATAAAGATAATAAATATTTAATTATTATTTAGTGATAATAATTAAATATGAATAAAATTAATAAATAATTATTTATCAATAAATAATAAATAAAGATAATAAACACATAGCGATTATTAATATTTAATAATAATTAATTGTGTGTAAATTTATACCTTAATTAATGTTGAATAAAGAACAAGTATAATAATTACTAAATTACCCCTAAGGTAATGGTAATTAAGAGTAAACTGAATAAATGATCAATGGTTTCTGTCATCTCTAAACCAAAATAAATTTATTTTATAAAGTTTGCTAAACCATACCTAGATACTATTAAAGGTAATAATTGGAGTATTCAAATGATAAGTGACCCTGATTAATTATTATCTGTTTAAATAATAAATAGAGGTCATTAAATTTTTGTTAGCTGATGGCTAGGTAGTAATTAAGTTCGGTGAATTATTTATCTGCTAAATGGATAGCATAATTGGATATAATTACGCAATGCTAATGGATAAACCAACTCTACCAACTGATAGGTTATCCAAGGTCAAGTAATTAAAGCTAAGATTTAATTGTAGCTGAGCAAACAGGCAAGTCCTCTATCCCGAACTTTGATTTCTGCAAGTTCCTAACCCTAAACTTCTTACATTATTGCAAGTTCTTCCTTACTCAACTTTTTACCTTGAGTAATACTTCTAAAACCTTATGCAGTATTTTAATTCATGCAAAAAGGTATATATTATTGCAAGTATTCTTTAAGCTTGAATTTTATTTCCAAACATGCTTTAAGTGGTCTAATTACTTTCAAAGTTATTCCACATCTATATATTATTGACATTCGTGCATTTTGAATTCGTATATTAAATTCAGAAATCTGCAAACCATTCATGGTTAAGTCTGAACCCTTGTTCGGTCAGACAATTATGTGAAATTTTATAAAAGCTATCCGAACCAATCAATGGTAAGGATTCTTAGACTGTATGAACACCCCTTTATTTATAGGGGAGTACCCCACGTACCGTATATAAGGTACAAACAGCAGAATTAAATGTTATGCATATACATAGGGTACGCGAGGCTGATCCCCTCAAGTACGTTATTCTGTGGCCAGTAACCAGAGGGTCAACCAGCTATTGACTCCTCTGGAAGTTATCGTTCAAAGTCTATTTGACTATCATTTGTTCTAAAAGCATTTAATGTTCTTGCTTCTGATGATTCTATTGTTGAAATCCCTTTAATAACCCTTCATCATGATATATCTCTATTGTTGTACTTTAAACTTGCTGGGCAAACTCGTTGCTCATTCTTGCTATATCATGACTTTATTGCAGCTAAACCCGAGACGTCAGGGAAGAATAAAGGGAAAGAAAAGATGAAATGATAGACTTCTCGTAGCAGACTTAGATTCATGTGTTAGTTAATTTCTGTTAATGTAATTTAAACCCTGATAGCTATTTAGGGTATGAATTTTGTGGACGTGTTTAAGGTTATTTGTATTCTGGGAATAGTAACACCTTGTAATGAACAACGTATGTTTATATATTCCGCACTTTTCGATATCATATGTTGTTAGAGGTGAATGTTGTATTGGATCGTGATGACCAGATCCGGGTATTCGGAGACCCGAATTTGGGGGCGTCACAAGTCCTATGCATCGGGTAACAATAAACATAAAGGAATTTTTGGGTAAAGTTTTAACTTTTAATCATGTGGCTTTTTACTTAATTCTGTGCTCTTTTTGATGCATATTAAACAAAAGAAAGTAGGCTGCACGCACCTCAAGAAGCTAGGTAAGATAAAATGTGTGTTCATAAATTAAATTATAAATTCACAATAAAAAATAATATTTTCACAGTAAAAATATCACTGTAGATCGTATAACGACGGTTTTCACCGTCGTTATATATTTACAATGACACTTTTCACCGTCGTTATATATTTACAATGACACTTTTGCTGTGAAAATATCAAAAAATACTGTAGATTTATCAGTTTCCAAGTATAAATTGTCGGGATAATTAACTTTTTGATCACTGTACTAGAGTCCGATTTTTATTGTGGTTACCGAATCTTTTTTTGTTACAATCGCATGACTATACTCGAAAATATTTACAAAATGGTCATTATTTAACATTCTGTCCAAAAAAATGACGGAATTCGTTACTGTGCATATCACTTGAGGCTTAAATGTTGATGTGTACATTAGTTTTGTCGTATATATCATCGTGTGCGAGCACATGACACTTGATATAGAGCTATTAAGTTAACCCATGCATTTTATTTAACTTAATTAAATCAAACAACAACTTGTGAAATTAAACCTTACCAGAAAAACTCTTTTTACACCGGGTGTCAAAAATCTCTTCAAATTCCGTTTCAAAGTCTATAATTTCTAACAAAATCTTCCGGGCCATATGACAAAGTGCAAAGATAATGATGCTCTTTATTTATTTTTCTGATTAAGGATGGATATATGAAGAATATATAGGGTTCAAAAGAAGGGGATAAGAAAGAGGAAATGGGTCTTTTGCTATCATACAATCAATATTCTCAACTATTTTTGGAAGGAGAATATCTAATGTTGATGGGCATTTCTTCAGTATAACGGAGGTGAAATAGTGAAATGTTAATCGATTTTGCTTCTATCAATCACAAAAAATCAATTAATGATTTAGCAAAAAAAATTAAAAAAAAAATCAATTAAAGCTTCCTAACTCTCACTACATGTCTGTGTGTGTCTGTGTTATTTTTGTTTCTCAGTTATTAAGATGATGATGAATAGTGATTTGAGGTTTTGATCGGAGCTCCTCCGGCGACACCCTCTTTAACACCTCGCCGAACCCATCAAATCCCAACTCCACTTTCTTAGTTTTCAAAGATCAATTTCTCCAAATCTCCTCCTCTTTCTCTGCCGGTCGTTCCTCTCTCTACGACCTTGGCGAGCACACTAAGAAACCGTTCAAGCTCGCGCACAATCAAACTCTGACTCTGTGGAATTCTGATATTCCAAGCGCCAATATTGATCTTAATCTATATGGGGTCCCACCCGTTTTACGTTAGTCATCTGTCAACCGTTAGTCTACTCAACACTTCCGTTCATTTTTTTAGACAAAATGTTAAGTAATGACTATTTTGTAAGTATTTTCAAATATAGTCATGCGATCGTAACAAATAAAAATTCGGTAACCACAATAAAATCGGGCTTTAGTATAATGACCAAAAAATCAATTATCCCATAAATTGTCATATCTATTTATTCATATAAATTTAATTAAAGAAATTAAAAGTTGGCTAAAATTAAAAGTTGGCTATGTTAATTACTTGAAAATATGGCACGTCAGAATTGCAACACCCACAAGCTAGATGTCGATATTCCCAATTAAATAATAATAGTAATAAACAATTTGCAAATATGTGCCTCTTGTCATAGTTATATATTTATTAATTAATCAGCCAACTGGTCAAAAATAACAGATTATTATATATATGATCAAGCAAGTTCATTGCACATGGGAACATATTAGTTTCAATCTATAAACTAATGATATGTTTACTTAAATATATTGCGGGTTGTGTATTCCAGGAAGGTCTTAATTCATTAGTCACCATTTAACTTGTTTTAAACATAAAGTTAGTCGTCTTTTCCACCATGTGGCCAAACTTTTCTCCTTTCTCCTTTCTTTATTTGAATTTTCACCTGCAACCAAACTAAATTAACCCAAATTGATGGTACGTATATATAGATCCTATGAGATATATACTGTATTCACACACATGAATTAATACGTTGTATAAAATTACAAACGTAGACGCTAGCACTGAATTACGTACCTCTCTATTTTTCTTAATTCTACATAATCATTTAGTTCAACTTTTTTTTTTTTCCATTCTTATCTCATCATATCATGTCATGTCATTTGTTGTTGTTAGGGTTATTTCATTCACTTATTTACAGATAATTTTGTGACATTCATACATGAAATGCAATAAGTGATAGAGACGGAAAATAGGATAACAAATATAAATCTACAACTAATGACTCAAAGTCTTATTGTCACAAATTAGTAAAATTTCTAAACAAAGATGATAAAACCAAAATAACCTCCAATAAAAAAATATTAGAGGGATGAACACAAAGAGCCTGAGTACCAAGACTCGATCAAGCTCCGAATCAAAGAAAATAAAATAAATGCATTTTTCCCAAGAAAAATTTGATCATAAAGAGAGCAATCAAATTCTTTCAATTTCATTGACTAATCATCAAGCTCAATCTTGATACTGTTAATGCTCACAAAACCACTACTCCCAGGCTTTGGCACCAAAGTCACCAACACATTATCATCATCCTCAGCTCCCAAATCCTCCAACAACTCCGTCAACGCCAACCTAAGCCGTGTCTTAATCTTCTTCCCATGCTTATGCTTATGCGGCACATTCACAAAACTTCCGGCAAACTCCGTCTTATCCGGCGCACTCGCCGCCTCATCTTCATCGTTAATAAACACATCAAACTTCACAAAAGCATCCCTCTCAACCTCGATCCCCTCAATCACCAAAACCTCCTCTTCCTCTTCCTTCTCTTTTTTGCTTCTATTTTTCTTAGGCCTGGGAACCAAAACCTTCACAACTTTATCTAGTTTCCTAGGAAAAACATCCTTAGCCAATGAAAAATCCGCTGCTTTCGCTTCTCCAAACTTCTTAAACTTGTTCAAAACCCTTTTAAGCCGCGGCGTAGGGCGAGTATTCAGCCATGCAACGTCCACGTTCTGATAAACATACCCTAGTTTCTTGCTATCCAAGCAATCCCCAACTTTTACACGTACTAATTTAGCATTTTCGTCGTAGAACACGAATGAGGCGTCTAGCCAATCCTTATCGGTGAAATCATTCCTCCTTCCACCTAGGGTTTTCCATATACTCCACATTCTATCACAATTTGTGTGATGAGCATAAAACAATGGATCTCGACCGGCCGAGTAAAAGTTCCCCATGTCCTCTCTATTAGGTTGGGTCCGGTCCCCGGTCCATATATGGACCGGACCGTGTGGCGTGCCCTCGAAGTTACCGCCACCGGGATCCGATTCCTCCCCGGCACGGTAAGGGCTTCCAAGAAATAACCTAGCCGTTTTAGAACCGGCCACCATTTGCCTATACATTATTGTTAGATTTTGGTTCACCTGTTGTTGTTTGCTTATGTTTTCATCCGTTCCATTAAAGTCAAGATCAATCAGTACCGGAGACTGGTGCTTGGCATCGCGGAACCGGTTGAAAAGCGGCGAGTTCCGGTCAGTATAGATCGCCGGCATTGTCATTCCTCCGGCAGAATCCCAGTTCCAGAAGGGCATGGCAAATGTAGGGTCATCGATGAGTTTTCCCAAGATTCTCTCGAAAAAGTATAAATACCATCTATGGAATGGAAAGAAGAGCCATGAGTTATGAACTTGGATATCTAATTCGGGAAACCCTACTTGTTCATAAGCTCCGTCGCAATAAGCGCAATGAATATTAGCTTGTTGTGTGAAGCTACGTGGATCACTGTCCGGAAGGGCTTTCATGAGCTCAATGGCTTTGTTAAACTTGGCTTGGTAGGCCTTATCGGCTAAATGAGCAGCCGGCCTAACGCGCAGGGTGGTTGGTGGTGGTGGAAGCTTGTAATCCACCACCGTGCCGGAAAATGGAGGGCAGCAGTTCGTTGGTTTCGCGCCGGCGGGTAAGTCAGCCGCGCCACATTTAGCAAGATCGGGTGCTTTGAGGGGAGCTGCGAAGGCGGCGGGGTTGGAGCCAAGACTTGTAGCGCCATAGAGTCCGCCTAAGCCAATAAGTAAATCTCTCCTATCAAATATGTTATTTTTGGAGGAGGTGGTTTTAGGGTTTTGTTCATCGTCTAGGGCTTTGCATGAGACTTTGTAATGACGGTTGGATTTTCGGGTTATGGAGATTTGAGATGGTTTAGCAAAGAGAGGGGAGGAAGATAAGGTGGAGGAGGAGGAGGAGTAGGCTGTGGCGCCGATGGTGGTGGTTTGAAGAGAAAAAGAGGACATTGTGTTCTTTTGGGTGGTCGCCTAACTTTTGAAGCAAATGAGGTATACGTTTAAATAATAAGGTGACCAAAGACTTTTCTTATTAGGATTTAAGAGGATGGTTCCCAAAGTTGACAACGTTAAAATTAAGATGTATGTACAATCACCACGAGGGAATAATTGGAAAAATAGAGATTTCCGGGTCAAAAAACCTTCTTGAATTTAGTTATTATTTTAAATATTTTTTTTGTATAGAGAGAAGAATACCTCTCTCTATATATATATATATTCCCCGACTCACAAGTATAACTCTCCTATTATATACTCCCTCCGTCCCAAATTAATTGTTCAATTTTGACCATTTTAAGTCAAATTGACTTTTTTTAGAACTAATCTTTTTATTATTTTTGTTAAAATATAGGTGAAGAGATTATAACCAAAAGAAAGTATATACAATTTATTACTAATTTCAATTTTTATAATTTTAGAAATATATTTATATATGCTTAATTATTAATTTTAAAAATAGTCAATTTGACTTTAAAAAGTCCTAAAAAAGCAATTAATTTGGGACGGAGGGAGTATCTTTTTTTGTTAGTGTATTAGTGTATTAGAGCTTCTAGTTTTTTTGGAAATTAATAAGTGCTTTTAGTTAATTACCTTGGATTTGAAAAATATAGTCACATGCATGTGCTAACACAAATGTTGATATATTTAATTACCACTATATGATCTTCTTTAATTTAATACCACTATTGATTAAAACAGATAATCTTGAATAGTACAAGTGGCACCTCTTATTTTATAGTAATAGACTACATTTTTTTAAAGAACATGGCACCTCTTATTTGGTATAGTAAAGTAATCCGTCGTGGTCTCTTGGCATACTATTGGCGCCTAGCTAGGCGGCTAAAACCTACTCACATACTTACATAGTTAATTCAAATTAATGAAGGCTGCTGTAATTAATCTACTAGTCAACAATGTGACAAACAAATCACTAACAAAATTTTAGTTTTTTTATTAACACTTTACACACTGCACGTGGTTTAGTTTCACCAAATCCATTATATGTATTTGTAACAATATTTTCCATCATTATATCACTTGATCTATCAGTGCCTATGCGTTTTTTATATTTTTATGTGACCTAAATGGTACACGTATTACGAATATTTATTAATTAGATCTTGAAACTCTTAGAATTCACGGGATTGAGACAGGTTTCTGGAAAAGCAGGAAGAAAAAAAAGAGGGAGAATTTTAATTACAAGTTTGACTTTCATCAAAGAAATTACCAACAAAAAACTCATTATATATATCTAATGGATAAGTCTCTTTACTTATTGGCAAATTAATTTTAAATTAAATATTTTAGTATTGAATAAACTGAAAATTTATAACAAAAGGTAGAAATGAATGAAAATATTTAAAACATATAAAAAAAAGTATACCCAAATGTGAAAAAGTGTATACACATTTATAATTAAAAAATTATTAGAATTTAAGAACGAATAATAGCACACTCACACAGATATTATATTAAGAAGTATGAGTTAATTCTAACAAAAATATATTAAAAATGCTAACATAAAAAATATATATAAATAAAAAAGTTAATTCATCAGTAGCTATGTATTGCGCTGTAATATTCTTTATACTCTCGACGATAAAAATATGACAGATCATATCCACGCATGCATCCATCAATATATTTCTTTATGCAACATTCTAGTTAATTAATTCATCAAAATAATTATGTTCTTATGAACATTCGCAGAAGTGGACGTTTAGTTAAAAATAATTCTCAGTTAGAGATAAAAAAATAAAATAAAAAAATAACCATTTATTTAACTAATGAAGCATCTTTTCCAAGACTCCCTATCCCTTTCTCTCTCAAGTTGTTCAATTCATTAAAATATATATTAAATTTTACTTCAACTGGTTCCACCGTCCTTAAACTTGCTCTATAAGGATGATATTGTTTGACTTACCCATGAGAAATTTAACGTGACAACAAATCAATGCCAAATTTAAATAGAATCATGGCAATTTTTTATTTTGTCAAGTTATAAATTTGCATGTTTATTACCGTGACAATGCTTTACCCTAACCATAGCACCATTTGTGATTTTGCAAACTTCAGCTTAACTTGTAGTTTGAGGATTTTATTTATTTAATTTTTTTCTCTCCATCTGATCTATTTTGAAAGTTTAGTAATTAGTGATATACTGCAACAATTCCACGTGCATGAAAGTGAAACCTTCAATATATTTAGGTTAAAGTATGTCTATGTTTATTGTGAATAAATGTAATGATATCATTTATAAATTAATACAAATACATGAATTAATATATTTATATATGTCACCTAATTATAACTTCTCCACCTACTCTCAATCTCGATATTACCGAGTCTCTTCCGCTATGTATTTTATTTCATTTTCGAATCCACAACCGGTGATGGTTCCCACTTCACATTGTTAATAGCGTAGATCTATTAAACTCTCTTTTTCACACACTAAATTTTTATTATTTTCATGGCAAGTTGAATAAAGTATATTTTATATCTTAATTAAACAACTTCAACGGTATACGTGTAGATCTAGGTAGATATATTCCAATTGTGACTCCCAACGCTTTGTCGACCGTGACTTTTCACAATGTTTAGTTATTGATCAAAACATCTAGAGAAGAGGGAGAAAAAAAATACCTCTCTTACAAAAGATCAAGTTTTATTTTTAAATATTAATAATAAAATATTATTAAATTTAAAATTATGAATTTTGTAATTAATAGTATTTTTTAAAATATTTATAATTTTTTAATTTAAATTTAATAATTAAATTCATATTAAATTTTAATTCATAAAAATATAACACATTTCGTTTGAAAATACGTGAGAGATTAAATTAAGATCAAACTTTGATGAGAATTTGGTCAAAAAAGGAAGAGATCTTATTTTATATTCAAAAATAGCATTGATTAGTTCTACCAAACCTTTATTACTACATTTTTCTAATAAAAGTTGGGGATTGACATGTAAAGAATATAATAAGGAAAAGCCCGACAAGCACCCATAACACCTTGCACTTACTCATATATATATATATATATATATATATATATATATATATATATATATATATATATATATATCCATGGCAACCGGTTGCTGAGAGTATTATTTCAGCAACCATCATCTCCACCGTTGATAAATATGATGAAGGGTTGAGATTTAAAAAAAAAAAAAGCTCTGTCGCTACATGTTGTCGCGGCTGATTTTTTTTTTCTCTCCTTGCCGCTACAACATGTAACGGCTGACCCAACCCTATTTTGTCCCATTTTCTCTAGCCCATCTCCTAATTTATATTATTAACTAATTTTATTATTAATAATAATATTAACTAACTAATATTAATGTCATTAATATTAACTAACTAATATTAATATCATTAATATTAACTAACTAATATTTTTTTGTCCAAATTTTTTTGTCCTTCGTCCCAATTTATATTAATAATTAATATTAATATTAACTAACTAATAATTTTAGAATAATATTTAATTTAAAAGTTTAAGATAATTATTAAAATTATTAATAATTATCTTAAAAGTTTAAGATAACTAATATTTTATCTTAACTAATATTTTATTAGTTATCTTAAACTTTTAAGATAATTATTAATAATTTTAATAATTATCTTAAACTTTTAAATTAAATATTATTCCAAAATTATTAGTTGGTTAATATTATTATTAATAATAATATTAATTATTAATATAAATTGGGACGAAGGACAAAAAAATTGGAACAAAAAAATATTAGTTAGATAATATTATTATTAATAATAAAATTAGTTAATAATATAAATTAGGAGATGGGGCAAAGAAAATGGGACAAAATGGGGTTGGGTCAGCCGCTACAAGAGAGGAAAAAAAATCAGCCGCTACAACATGAAGCGGCACTGCTTTTTTTTTTTTAAATCTCAGTCCTTCATCATATTCATCAACGGTAGAGATGATTGTTGCTGGAATAGTACTCCCAGCAACCGGTTGCCATGGATGCATACCCTATATATATATATATGTTCTCATTCATAGTGAGCCGTTGTTAGGCCCACTTTTCTAACAATTATGATCATATTCGTTGATTTCAATAATAAATAGTAGAGATTGGACTCATTTTTCGTCGTGCCACAACAAGATATTGCGGCAACACTATTACCTAACATGCCCTCATCCATCGCTTGCCGGTACAAACTGTTGCGCCATCAGGTAATTAAAATTGGCTTACACTACGTAATCAAACATATCAACTTTTAGTCTCCTTATGGAATTTCATACTCAACTGTCACTATCATAAAATATATTATAAAAGCATACAAAATTTTAGTTTCCTCTCATATATCAAAAACTTGTAGATATATTTTATTTTTAAGTTAATTTATAAAATACTAAAATATAAACTTTTAACATTTTGTATGCTCTTATGATATATTTTATGATAATGACAGTTGGGTGTTGAAGTCCATAAGGAGACCAAAAGCATATATATTTGATTACGTAGTATAAGACAATTCCAATTACCTCAACCGTTTGTACCGACAGGCGATGAATGAGGGCATGTTGGTCTTTAGTGCTTGTTGCGGCAGGGGCATTTGACTCTTTTGCGGCAGGAGGAAAAAATGAGTTCATTCTAGACTATTCATTATCGAGATCAACTGATAAGATCATGATTGCTATAATAGTATCCATAACAACTAATTATTATAGATAGGTATCCTATATATCAGTGAGGATCAGGTCCGGACTCCCGGACCTGACCAAAATCCGGACCCGGAATCTTTTATTTTTTTTTTTTTTTTTGCAAAACAGTTAATAAAAAATATTAAAACAGTGTTTTGGGTTTGATTTGGATACATATAACAAACAGTGTTATACAGTCGGTATAACACTATTTGTTATATGTATCCAAATCAAACCCAAAACACTGTTTTAATAATTTTTTTCAATACCAAAAATCATTATATATTTTTTATTAACTGTTTTGCAAAAAAAAAAAATTCCCGGTCCGGATTTTATCAGGTCCGGGAGTCCGGACCTGATCTTAACCCTCCTATATATATACACACACACACACACACCTTGCAGAAGAGAAAGCAACCGAGTTGTGGCTTTGTGCACTCAATATATGTTTCGCTAATTCAACATAAATATATATAGATAAAATATTTATTACTTCCTCCGTCCCAAAATAATTGTTCAGTTTTGACTTTTTAAAGTCAAATTGACCATTTTTAAAACTAATCTTTTTACTATTTCTGCTAAAATATAAGTGAAAAGATTATAACCAAAATAAAGTATATACAATTTATTATTAACCTCAATTTTTATAATTTTAGAAATATATTTATACATGCTTAATTATTAATTCTAAAAATAGTCAATTTGACTTAAAAATCAAAACTGAGCAATTAATTTGAGACGAATGGAGTATGATTTAAGCACTATTTTTCCAAATAATATTATTGCTGCTATTACCAATATGAGATGATCATTCTCGTATATATTCACATTCTTCCAATATTGAAATTCTCAAATAGGAGTATCTTACATACCAAACAATTAAATTTTAATTAAAAAAAAATTGAAATTCTCAACCTTGATCTCAAATTCCATTTAGTGTCACAACATATGTTCCTTTCAGTTTCATGTTCTTGTTCTTGGTAAATTCCATTAACATTTAACAAATTAAGAAAATGAAGAAAAAGTGAATAAGGACTGGAAGAAACCTTAATTAATAGGTAATTGACAAGAAACTACGTACATATATAGGCAGCGTGTTCTTACATCTTATTGACAGTTGAAGATATTTGATATAATTAATTAAGATTAGGTGCATTTTTTCTTCGTTGAAGTGTTGAATTGCCTAACCTGTGGCTGATTTTTGGGTAAGTACATATTAAGTACTCAGTTTAATCAAACAACTAGTGGTTTAAATATCGTTCACAATACTTCCTCATGCCATACAAGAGTCCGATTCACAAAAATTACAAACTTTAAAGATGTGTTTGTGTTCATCGATCCTTAATTTTTTTTTTTTGGAGTATTTAGCTTATAATAACGACATGATAATGAAATTTCGACTAAAATTTTGAGAAACACTTTGTTATTTTATACTGTCAAAAAGTAGTATAACTTTTTTTGGAACAATTTTTTGTTTTAACAAATGAGACTTTGGAGTGAATATTTCTTAAAAAAAAATTAATGGACAATTAATTATTTAGAACATGTTATATATGCTGACTCGACATACAACTAATAAACAAAATGACAGGATGAATATGTGTACTTTGCTATATGGAGTCCACATAGGCGCATAGTTGCATACACAGTATTTTTCATAGAATAATGTTAGAGACATTAAGGTTGTGTTTGATAAAAATGATAATTAAGATCTGAATGATTATGATGTCTTAACAAATTAGATCATCTGAATGGTTATGAGGCCTGAATCTAAAAAACTATTTGATTACTAAAAAGTAAGTTGTCTCTTAATGACACTATTTTACCATTTTAAAGGGTAAAATTTTATTTAATAATTTTAAATATTCATTTTAATAAAAATGAGTGAATAATATTGTTGAATATATTTATATAAAAAAAGTTTATCAAAAAAATTTCATTAAGAGGTACCTCTTAATTATTAAGATTTCATTTTATGTCTTAACGATTAAGAGGCATTCAGAGGTAACAAAAAAGCAAACAAACAGCTTCATGCCTCTTAGCGAATAAGAGGCAGTCCATTAAGAGACAATCAGATGTAAACAAACAGTACCTAATTATATACAAAAAGTTGTGCACACGTAGTATAAAAAAAAAGAGGGAGAGAATAGAAAACGAGACCTACAATTGAATGTTTTACATATTTTTATTGGTAAGTAATACATAAGTCCTATTCTTGATGCACAATTTTTTATGTATAATTAGTACATATAGTATTATCGAAATTTTTCAATAGATTATGCTTTTGGGGCCTCAATCGAAAACGACAAAAGGCAAAAACTGATAAAATTGGTTTCTTAGTTATAATTATATATTTACTTCATACAACCCATATTACTGATTGTGGCCAGAATGTTTAGGGCTTTAGGCCCATGAAAGTGTGTCCTAATAATAGTCCATGCTACCTTCAGTCATGCTAGCCGTAGGCTCACTAATTAATGGCTTCACGGGACTAGTTGGAGGCCGGAATAATTTGCCAAAAGTTGTTCATCACATGAAAAAAAATAAAAATTCAAGCTTTCTCTCCTGTTTTTAATTTATCAAGCAGGTGAATAACACGGATCGGAGTTGCTGGTTCAGTAAGTTCATAAATGTAATCACATATCAGATTTTCATTTTTTTTATTTTTTATTTACTTTTTTTTATTTTTTGTTTTCGTTTTGAGAGAAACATTTTGAATTTTTAAAATTTCACGAATTGATTTAATAAAATTAAAAATAATACTCTCTCTCATTTTAAAAAATAAATAAAAAATTGGAGTATATATAGCTCGATGCATATGGTATTTTTAAGTACATAGATGTATCATTTTCTTATATACTTGATAAAATATTAACGAATGGAGATGTGTTTTGCACGCTATAATTCTCTACTTGGACCTTTTAATTTTAAAGTATTTACATAAAGGCCACATTAGCTTAAACCTAAATGCATATTGCGCTCCAAGAAAAAAACCACAAGTATAACAAAATTTGTTAAAGCTTCTTAGCCATTTCATAAGAGAGAAGTTTATTTTATTTTTTCACTCACCTATTGAACTCCAACTTTCTCTATTTAGACTATTTGACATAACATATTAATTATAAAATAATTGAAGTAGATATTAAACCCTTTTTTGTGTACATGCGTATAATATATAGTTGTCTTCATGATCATGCGAAATTGTCTATCTATAAATTATAAATTATCTATCTATTTATCTGTCTTATAAAGCGGGAGAAAAACTTAACAGTTAAGATGTAAACAATTATATAAAACTTTTTATTTTTTTTATTTTTATTTTTTATCTTTCTCCATTACTCCTATATCCTGCCCCCACACACCCACTTATTTCTCTCCATTATCTGTCTATTTCTTTATTATCTCAAAATTTTCTTATTAATTATTTTTAGTTTTATTACTTTTAATTATTAATATCTAAAAATAATTAACACACACATAAATGTGTGCCAGTATACTAGTACATTATAAAATAAGTACTTACCCTTTGTTTGTAATAGAAATAAAAATTAAAAAAATAAAAACATTTTAAAAAGCCAAAGGTTATGGTTATGTGACAACACACAATATATATTATTATCATTTTATAATCCTAAAACTGATTATGGTTTGAGAAAATTAATAGCGGAACATTTCTTTTTTACTTATAATCATTTTCTTTTATTGAAAGTGATAGTTAAGTTGTAAGGCCTCTTTCTTTATTATGAAATATTTTAGATTTACCCTTTTTTATTTTATTTTTTGAAATTTCTACTTTTTGAAAAATATAATATAAGTTCATAATTAAGTACATCATTAATATTATAATATCAAAACTCAATCAAACCTCACTAAAGGTGTAAGAAATAAATTCACACAAAGTTCACATAAAAAAATAAATTTTTCACAATAAAATAAATAAACTTACTTATGTGAAAATCGAATACGAAACATAAATATCATAATACTCCGAACTTAGCTTAGGCTAAAACTTTATCGGCTAAGATCTACCCCTTAGTTCAAAGTCACCTCAGGCGTCCTCTCACTTCACTATGATCCCCTAGACCCTATTATTATTGAAATATATTCCTATAGGTTCTCAACCCAAAAAGAAAAAAGAAACTTACTTTTTTCTTATAAAAAATCTCAAGATTACTCGTACGAATATGAAATAACCAAACAATAATATAATAAGATTTTCAAGCTATATAACTACCAATAGTTTTTAAAAAAGTTTAAATCATTCTTTAAATTTACTTTATTTTATACATTACATTTTATTTTTCAAAACGTGTTATTTTACATCATTTATTTTTAGTAAGTTGACACATAACACTTTTCGGCTCAAAATCTATCTCTAACACTCTGTTTCTGAATTTTAGACGGAAAAGAAAACTTAAATTAGAACAAAAAAAAAAAGAATAGAAAATTTGAAGTTTTCTTTTGTGTTATTTCTGAGTTTTTAATAGAAAAGAATAGAAAATTTAAAATTTTTCTTTTCTTGCGTTTTTGAGTTCCAATGAAAAGAAAAGAAAAATACCACTTTTATAAATTTACCCTTCTATTAATTATAACCATTGAACCATGAATAAAAATATGCAAGATAAATTTAACCAAAGAAAAAATTCCATAATCAAATACAAATATCCAAATAAATGTTAAACAAAAACAACTTCTACAAAGTCACTGACATACCATATCCAAAAGTCATCAAACATAATCTGTATTAAATGGGAAAAGAAGATACCACCTTTGTTCTATAAAGAGAATTTAATTTAATTTCTTTTTCTTTGTTTCGAGAGAAAAAAAGTTTTATTTATTTTTATAGAAATATAAAATAACAATTCATTCACGTTTATCAACGAACATAAAATTAAAAAAAAAATTATATTATTAAATTTTCTAAATTATGAAATAAGACTTTTTTATATAAAAAAAACGGAAGAGATACTATTAACTAAAGCTAAAAGATAAAACATGTGCTTTACTTGCTTAAACATCGATCAATAACAATTTACAATTTAAAATTTGACTAATAAATTTTGGAGTCTAGAGATCCAAGAAAATATCTGAGTTGATTGAACAAGACTTTAAAGTCTTCATGCTAGCAAGGAATAAATTGCAGCTATTTTATTGAAAAAATCTGGAAGAAATGATTCTTTAGTATCTTATTTGACAATTAACAAATAAAATAAAATAAAAAAAGTTTACTATTTTAGAATTAGTATCTAACAGGACCTAAAATAATATTATCTGAAGAATCTCATTTACTAGGAAAAAAAAATCCAATAAAATCTCATTTCTTTTCACAGTAGTAGTCTGCCAAATTTTTTTTAACGAAGATTCACTAATGAAGAAAATTAAAATCTATATTTCACTGTTGTGAAGAACCCTTACATAGTTGCATGTAAAGTACTTAGTTCTTTACTAGAAAAGATAAAAGTAATTGATCCACTAATGAATCTGATTTGCTTCTACATGGAAGAGAGAAATAAAGAAAGACGTTAGGTTTAGTAGATAAAAACAAATTGGGAACATGAGTTGTAATTTAAAATTTATTACATTGAAAGTTGAGGATAATATGAGAATTATAAAAATATTACTTATTCCAATTTCTTTTCCGTCCAAATCATGTCAATTTTGGACGGAAAACTTTGGCAGGAAAAGTGGCTAAGTTTTCTATCCATTTCTTTTCTTTTCCGTTTATTAAAAAACTCAGAAACATAGGAATTGGAAAGAAAACTTAAATTTTCCGTCCATTTCTTTTCTTTTCTAGCAATTTTAAAACTCAAAAACAGAACGTAAAAGTGACAGGATTAGTGTTTAAAAGTGATGAATTTTGTATTTTTAGTGACAGATTTTAAGTCGAAGGGTGTTATGTGTCCATTTACTAAAAATATAGGATGCAAAGTATTATATTTTAAAATATATGACGTAATGTCCGAAATAAAATAAATTTAGGGGAGACAAAATACATTTAACTATTTTTAAAATAACAAATTTATTACTCTAATATTTAATTATATTATAAAATATTATCCGAATGTATAGCAACTTTTTAATTAACAATACAATCATAATGATATGCAGCACTAGTTTAAAGTGTTTAAGTGTGACTAAAGATTACATAATTACAAGTGTTTCATGTAGAAACTTTATCTATTTGGATAAAAACTTATAAATTGAATAACAAATGCTAAAACCTAACCCGGCCACTAAATTTATTAACCTTTTTTTTATAAAAAAAATATAACAATCAATAGTAATTTTTTAAATAAAACATATTACATGACATCATTTTGAATTATCTTCAACTACTCTCCACACGCACACATTAGTCATTACATGTGTGAGAAAAAAAATTGCAAAAGAAAAAATATTGAAAATAAATTTATGTGACAAATAAAATTTTAGATGGGAAAAAAATGAAAATAAAACGTAGGCACTTTAGATTGAGAAAGAGTAGAAAAAGAGAAACTTTAAATTAACTGCAAGAGTAAAAGAAAATAAGATGACGTAAAAAAAATAGAAAAAGAGATAAGAAAGTGGTGAGAGAAAAAAGAGAGAAATAATTAAGACAGAGAAAAAAAATAAATAAGAAAATAGAAAAAAATATAGATAAAATTTTTGATTATCATGTATCTCGGAATAAATAAAAATAGAGTAGATAAAACTCTTGATTATTATGTATTTCAGAATAAGTAAAAATAGAAAGGAAAGTAGATAAAATTCTTTTTAAGTCATTTTTATGAGAGCTATGTTTCTCTAGTTAAAGTTTGTTCGATATCAAATTTATGTATAAATTTTATGCAAAAAAAGATTATGTTTAAATATGTCCAACGCGAATTTTAATACTAAAAAATAAAATAAAAGATGATATTTCTCTTATATTTCTTGTTCAATTCTCAGTCGTTGGATCTTATCTCTCGTCACAAATCAACGAACACCAACCATCCTCTTTCATAATCTGAACGAAACCCACTTAACCACCTTTTTTATGATTTTTGCTTAACAAAAATTAATCACAATATTTTTACAAGTGTTATGTCTTCACTCCGGTCCTGCACTTTGGACCCCACTCTGCCCTTTCAAATTTACGCCTCGCTCAACAGCAAATCTACTCTACGCGCCAAACGTACATAATATTCACGTAAGTCCAGCTATTCTTAGACGTGGCCAATTATAACTGTTTCGTAAATTGACGCGCTGACTATGAGAATGGGTTTGAAGTTTAAACCACCCCCAATGCGTACAGCACAAAATTGCCTCTCATTTTCTCTCTCCCCTGTTTTGAAAGCAGATAGAGAAAAAAGAACGACAGATAAATTGTACGCACTCGCTTACCTATATCTCATTTTGCACTCGTCGGCCGGCACTCGGCTGAGAAAAATCACGATACAACCCGCACCGGCGGCCGTCTATCATTGTATCTATATCTTAATACGGGAACTTACAGATTGATATATAGATATAGGTTTAGATATAAATTGAAATGTCGACGGAGGACGAGAAGTTGTTGAAGGAGGCGAAGAAACTTCCATGGGAGGATCGACTGTTACACAAGAACTGGAAGGTGAGGAACGACGCAAACATCGACCTCGCGGCCGTCTGCGATTCCATCACCGATCCCAAAGATCCTCGCCTCCGAGAATTCGGTTAGTTCTTAGGGTTTCATTTTTCGGTTTTCATTTGCCAGATCTGATTTTTCTTTTTCGTCGATCTGTATCTACTATTTCTATGTAATGTATGTGCATTTCTCATTTGTTGTTTGAAATTTGGTTTGATTAGGCCCGCTTTTTAGAAAGACAGTTGCGGATTCTAATGCGCCAGTGCAGGAGAAGGCTCTGGATGCGCTAATTGCGTACTTGCGAGCTGCAGATGCTGATGCTGGAAGGTAAAGTGTATTTTGAACTTATAAAAGAAGAACAAAAGGGAATTTTGAGTTTTCTGTCTTTGCTTCGTTTCAAAAGACTATGTTGTTTTGAGAAATTTGGATGATATGAATGTAGGTATGCTAAAGAAGTATGTGATGCAATTGTGGCAAAGTGCTTAACTGGTCGACCGAAGACTGTGGAAAAGGCACAAGCAATATTTATGCTCTGGGTAGAGTTGGAGGCTGTTGATGTATTCCTGGTATGCTTTAGTTGTAATTTTTCTTGATTTTCCTACACTGCAGTTCAATGGTTAACTGAGTTATTACTTTTTAGCATGCTTACTTGTTCCAAATCATGCATAGGAACTTGCATTGGATTCTCTATTTATTTATATTACAGCTGCAATCATGCATATTCAATATGCTGGTCACTGCACTCAAAATTTTTCCAATAACCAATTATAGAATTACTTCAGCTGTTAAGTGTTAGAATTCTGTACAAGGTTTGTTCTTTTGGCAGGAATTTGATAGTTAGCTTTATAAAATTTCAGGAATCATCTTCTTTTATCTGAAGATATCAAATACGCTTCTTCGTCTGTAAATTATTTGTCAAGTGTGCTTATCTCATAAGTCATTAACTCTGTATTAAATTACAATCAGTTATGCAAGGAATAGAAAAGCATGTAGACTACATCCTCTGCAACTTCCATTCTAAATTGGTAAGCTTGAAGCTAAGAATTTTGTGCAAACAAGTCATGTGACCATAACTTTTGGTTTCGCATGTATGCGGCTTTTTTTTTTCTTTCTTGGGTGGGTTTTTGATGACCAAGAGAAGTATTAAAATAGAAAACTATGGGATTTAGTAATGTTGGATTGTAAAATGATGAGATTTGTCAATTCACATGGATTTCGATTCTAACAAAAGTACAAAACCTTGTATCTTTGTTTTGACTCTTACTAATTGGTTACACCATGCAAAGTAAAGATCATGTTTTGTATGGCTTATCTTGTTAGATATTTAAATCCGAGTGAGTCTGTCTCTTTCCATGTATGTTATCTTACTGCTGACCTATAAAGATGCAACATGAAAAAAATATAATATAAGAATACACAATATACAATATTCTAAAAATATGTACAATAACAAAATGAACAAATACAAGAAATTTTTAAAGATTCAACACAGTTGATATTCTACTAAAAAATGTTAAACTGGAAAAATAAAGACTTTTAAACTGATCGTCAATTGATAATCTAGGTTATATACTTGAAATTTCACCATTATCTCTAGATCATCAAAAACTCAACTAAGTCGTACACCCTAACTAGTTGGGGTCGCCTACATGAATCCTTTTGCCGCCAACCGCCATATCTAGGGCCATGTCATGTGTGACACCTCTTGCACACCCTTCTTTGTAAATCATCGAGCTTTGTGAAAGTTCATCTGGTTCTCCTTTTCCAGAGAACCTTTGACAACACTGTGACTTTTAGATAGAATATCTGATTTCCCAATGCTTCTGTAGTTATGCATTTTATAATTTTATTTTTAAAACACTTCTGATTTTATTTTTTTTGGAGTTTATTAACATAAATTTTGAAATTTAGATACAAAATATATTTGAATGCACCTTAGTTCCTCTCAAAAGTGCGGTTGCTTAAAAGCCTCTACCGCTAAACAATGAAAGTAAAATAAGATTTGGAAGTGGAGGTGCCAGTTGGATCCAAGATCCGTAGTCTCATACCAAGGTAGAAAACAAGAAGCAAGAATTGAGGAAAAGCAATAAGGAAGAGAAGTTCGCTTTTTTCCAGTCATTCATGTTGTGGAAGAATTGGAATCCCAAGCAATCCCTACAGATAAAACCTGGTGAACGGGGCATTCTATGTGAAGAGAGATGAGAGCATATGAAGCTGTAAGGAACATTGCAATAAGAAACATCCTCTTATAATTGAATAAGATTCGATTACCGAGCACATAACGGATTAAAGGTAAAATGGATTTTAGTCCCTGGGAAATGATCTTTCAAGTGCTCGAAATAGTGATAGAATTGTGAGCAGGATTACCATCTAAACCATTTCATTGAAGGTCATACTTGGTTTTATTCTTTACATGCCATAGAAATAGACTATAAAGGAGAGTGCTACGCCACTAGGGACAAAGCCTCAAAATTATTAGAATCCCCAAACCCACACCTATTCCTGTTATTGACGTCTCTTGGTTTCCCTCAATCTCAACGTGGAAAGCTTTGTATTAGATATTTTTTAATGGTGTTTTTATTTCTTGTGAAGGTAAAGATAGGAAATAGGTTAAAATCTTTTGAATTGTCAAATGTAGAGTTCCAGATTACAAGTTTACCATGTTTTAAAATATTTGAACATGAATGTTATTTGTTATCGCGTTTGTTGGAAACTTTTGAGTATGAACTTTTTGGGACAGGTTTGTATGATGTATTTGAACTTTATAAACTGTCATACTATGGGATCTCTCTTCTTTTTATAACTCGAAGTTCATTTAAAGTTAAACAATGTCTTGAAGCCATATTTTGTGTTGTTTCTCTACAATTGTTGTCCCGGGCAGGCGGACACTTGGTTAAATTCATCACCTTATGTCTTTGTTCTTGTTCTTTATTGTCTATAACTTTACATCTTATTGAAGGGCTTCTTCGTCCATCTTTGTGCAATAATTTCAGTTGTCTAACTATATTGGTTTCTGTTGTCATGTACCATTACCTATTTTTTTCTTTTTCCTTATTTGAAAAAAATATATTTCCCTTTTAAATTGTAGGATGCAATGGAGAAAGCAATTAAAGCCAAAGTTGCAAAAGCAGTAGTGCCTGCCATAGATGTCATGTTTCAAGCTTTAAGGTTGCAAATAAGTTTCCTACACTGGAATCTTTCCATAGATTCTTTTTTGTATTGTAACTTTGAGGTTTATGATTTATTTTTTAATCAGTGAGTTTGGGGCAAAGATTGTGCCACCGAAAAGGATCTTGAAGATGCTTCCGGAACTCTTTGATCACCAAGATCAAAATGTTCGTGCTTCATCCAAAGGAGTTACACTTGAGCTTTGTCGTTGGATTGGGAAAGATCCAGTGAAATCAATTTTATTTGAGAAAATGCGTGATACAATGGTATGCTAAACACTTATTGGTTTCGTAACACATTCTTTTATTTATGATATGTAATATAACTTATAGTTTGCTCTTTTGTTATTTTAAGAAAAAAGAGTTGGAGGCAGAGCTTGCCAATGTCACTGGGACAGCTAGGCCATCCCGCAAAATAAGGTGATTGTTCTATTTGTGAAATTAGTTTATGCCATCAAAGCTTGTATACATCCTCTATGTTGAAGGCGTTTTACTTTTATATCGATATGAAGATTTGTTCCTTCTCTCAATTTTATAACTTTATAAGTCATCTGTTTATTTTATTTATTTATTTATATTTTGTTTTGTTTTGTAAAATTTGAGGAGACCTTTATCTCAAAAGTTTTGTTGGCTTAACATGTCTATGGTAAGTTTACAATTGTGTTGACACATCGGTGTTCGAGCGTAAGTTGAAAGCTTAGTATATAAGGTTGAGCACAAGGCCTATCAACTTAATCTTTTGCATCAGGTTTGGTTCTAACTTGAGTATTTAAGTCCTTTAGTGGTCTCCCGTGGCACCCAACAAATTTGTATAAGAGCTATGGGCCTATGGCTCACCTCTCAAGTAATTGTTCAAGTAATGCCCAAGCTTTAATGTATTGAGAGTTGATAGATCTCACGTAATTGCTCAAGTAATGCACAAGCCTTAGCATGTTAAGTCTTAGCATGTTAAGTGTTAAAGAGTATATATTCATAGCCAATCAAACTTACATGTGAATTGAGAAATTTGCTATAGTAACATGTGAAGTTGTAGACTTAATATACAAGCCTACAAGGTTTCTATTAAGTTGGGTTCAACAGATGTATTAAACCTTCGTTATGGACTTCCCAGGCCCCAAACATTGTCAACATCGAAGTAGTTGTTGGGGTATATGGCTAGTCTAGTCCCTCAGGTGCTATAAATGTTATATGTTTTAGGCCTGGTGGATAGGACTCTCAGTTTTGGGTTGTTAGTCTATTGGTTACTTGACTGACATTTGCTAATATATGCTGGTTGCCCACAGTGGTATTTATATATGTAGCTTGTTTTAATTATATTCTCACTCTTGATTTTTTGTTTCAATGCGTGCTTTTGTTATCGGTAAAGAAGTGTTTATCTTCTGCTTTAGGTCGTGCTAAAAAAGACGAAGAAATAGACTAGCTATTTCTACTTCGTAGTACTTTCTAGCAAAGTTGCCAAGTCGAAGCGAGTCGGTAGCCGACTGTTTCAGCGACCAGTCGACTAGTCGTCAGTAAAGTGACAAATTATTTATAATACTAATTTTATACATATATATATTTAAATTTTCAAAATATAATTTCACAATCAAAACTATTAAATATCATTGATAATAAAAATTAAACCCCTATTAGAATTCTTGCTTATATAATAACTTTCGGCTCCCGAAGTATCCGCCACTTAGATATCTACATAACACAATTAAGTTGTTGGCTAATGTATTTTTGTTGTCGATGTTTAAATCGTGTAAATTCCCTTTTCTTCTTTGCTGCTGATGTTTTTTCGTAGCCGAAGTAAACCCTTGGTCGCATACTTATTTGAGTATATTTGTTTGGATCTTTAATTGGGTGGGTTACTTGGTTATGGGTCAATAGGAATTTAGAATTGAGTTGAGTAAACTAAAATTTGGGTTTGTTCTCAAGTCGAACGACTAGATAACAAGTTGGACAAATCGTTGACTTGAACTGACTAGGCGATGACTAACTGCTCAAGTCGCATGACTTAGCGACAACAACCAAGTCGAACTGTCAGCTTGCACTTTCAGCAGCAACCAAAAACTTAAGCAACGACTTGATAACTATGCATTTTAGGTACTACATGTCTTATCATAGATATTCAACAACTCTTTGAGATAGGGTTTCGTTTATGATACTGTTCTTCTATTCCAGTTTGTTTTTCAATACTCTTGTTATGTGCTTTGGTGTTTTGTCCCTGTGCAACTGTTAACTCAGAAATGATGAATAGTTTCTTTTTTCGTCCCTTGGGGTTGAATGTAGTGCTCTAATGTTTTATATTTAACATTAATCATTTGCTAAATCTGAGCTTTACGTTGGAACAACTTTGGTGTTTTGTCCTTATGCAACTGTTAATTGGGCATGATGAATAGTTTCTTTTTCATGCTCTTGGGTTGAGTGTAGTGTTCTAACATTGTATATTTAACATTATTGATTTTGTAAAATCTGGTTTTACAGTGGAGCATTAGTGATGTAGGACAAGGTGGAAAGAAGGAATAAGAGTACTTATCCCATAGAGAATCAGTAGAGGAATGCACACAATATTATTTATTTTCTAAAATCTGGCTTTACAGTGGAACATTAGTGATGTAGGATAAAGTGGAAAGAAGGAATAAAAGTACCTATCTCCGCATATGATGTAGAGGAACACACAAAAAAGCACTAAGTTTTAATCTCAAATTGATATATTCAATAATCAGCTCTTTATATAGGAACTCTACGACTTGGAACATATATATATATATATATATAGAGAGAGAGAGAGAGAGAGAGATAGGTTGGGTTTAGTAGATGGTCCCCCAACTAGCATTTATTAGTTAAGGGGCTTGGTTGAGCTCAGGAAAGAATTTCAGGAACTATATATATATATATATATATATATATATATAAACAATCTTCTAACGAGAGTCTACTACTATATTTAAAACTGATCTCCTAATTCAAATCTCATACTATACTTAAAATCCCTAATTTAAAAAGGAAATAATCTCCTAATTACAATCTACGACCATGATTAAAACTTCTAAGTATCCCATTTAATATAAGTAATAGATAATTCCATTTATAATCAAATATTTATCTCTAAATAACAATACAAATTAATTATAAATTTCTTGATTTTCCTCCTCCGTTCCGCATCAATTAGGCTAGCTTCTTGCGACAACTTATTGGTTTGTGTTTTTACTTTTTAAAGAAGCACGTTTAATGCATATCCTGTAGCAATACCATAAGTGGAGGTGTACTTTAACATAGATTAGTTTAAAACAGCAAATCTTCTCTATTAAATACTGGTATTACCATCTATATATATGTATTTCCATAGCAGCACATTTCTATGCTAATCTTAACTATGGTGAGCTTGAATTTAAATAACTCCTTTTCCAAACAAAATGCGCTTCTCTTCTAAAATGGTTGAACTTTACTTAATTCTTTTACTAGATCCGAGCAAGACAAAGAGCCAGAACCTGAAGCTGCATCAGAGGTTGTGGGCTCTGGTCCATCTGAAGAATCAGCTGCTGATAGTATGTGATTTACTCACTGCAATCCGTAAATTACCTGTGTTCATTTCTCCTTCTCTCAGACTTATAACTAATTATTATGTTTAATGTTATTGGACATGTTAAGTTAGAATGTGCTTTCATGACCTGCATTTCTTGGTACTTATTTATATGTTATCTGTCAGTTCCTCAGGAAATAGATGAGTATGAACTTGTCGATCCTGTTGATATATTGACACCTTTGGAGAAATCTGGCTTTTGGGTTGGAGTGGTCAGTTGCTCACAACATTGAATACTTTGTTAGTCTTTGTGATACACCAATTCATTGGCAATGCCTTTGTAGTTTTGCTTACATTATTTTTATTTTGTATCAGAAAGCTGCCAAGTGGTCCGAACGAAAAGAGGCTGTTGCGGAGCTATCCAGGCTTGCTTCAACAAAAAGGATAGCTCCTGGTGATTTCACAGAAATTTGTCGAACACTTAAGAAGGTACTCTATCATTGTTTATTTGATTCTTGAATGAGTTAGATGTATAATATTCATTAGATTCAGTACAGAATCTTACAGCAGCTGGCTGTCCAGATCTTGGTTTTTGTTTTGGATAACATATTTACCCTGGTGTATCTGCTGACATTTTTTTGGGGGTTTTGGCGTAATTGTAGTGTATTTATATTTGATAATGAGTAATTGAGTACTTATAAAAAGTTCAGTATCGTCCAATTTTGAATCTTTGATTTTGCTGTGCTCATCCAAGTCTTCAACTCCTACATGGCATTAAAGATTGCTTTATTGTCTTTCAACCATGACGTTTATGGTAAATGTTGTACCATCATCATTGCTGGTGTTGTTGCAACCTTTTCATATTGGTCTCTTGGATCCAGCTTAGGTTATGCAGACCAATCAGCTATGCCAGTATGTGAAAGATGTCAACTATAAAAACAAATTTATTTAATCTGTTTTCCATATTGATGAGCTAATTTAGTTGAAGTAAAGTTCCACTATTATAAACTTTCACAAGTGTTTAAAATTTCTTTGGAATCCTCACAAAGTGGATATCTGAATTTTGCTTTCTTGTCTCCTATTTACTCGTGTATTCAAGCGGGATATGAGATCGGTCTGAAGTTGCATTGGTTTTTACTCAGCGTCATTCTAATATTACAGGGAGTGCCAAAGTGGATATTAAGGTGTAGTTAGTGGTTGAAATTGTGGTAAATGGATATAGTTCTTTTTTTTTTTTTATTTTTTTTATAGGTAGTTATTGAAGTATAGGTATTGTTTCTCAAATCAATTAATCTTTGTGATTTAGTCGAAGTCAGATAGTTGAAATGAGAATCACTTTTTTACTATTATGGACTGAACACAATTTTATATTTTTGTTTCCATGTTTATATGCGTTTATGGAAGCTACAGATTTCAACACTTACTTACGTAAAGGACCTTGTTGTGCATTTGTCAGAGACTTGTGAAATATCCTTTTATTTTATTTTTATATAAATTTTATGGTTGTAGTAGGTATAATGTTCTCCATCCGGGATGTTACTCTCGTTTTGTTTATTTATTTTTTATCAGTCTATCTTGCAACTTAAATGTGTCGTTTTTGACTGTTAAGTCATAGAATTTGATCTGAATGTCAGGAAGTATAGGTTCCAATTTTGAGCCGGACTTTGTGCATATCTGGAGGCATCTGCTTAATTTGGATTTCTGAGTTTTTAAATTGCTCTTTTTGCATATTTGTTACCTACGTCATCGTTATCTAACCACGTAGTTTGTCTATTTTCTCCCCCCCCCAACAGCTTATTACAGATGTAAACATTGCTGTTGCAGTTGAAGCCATCCAAGCAATTGGCAATCTTGCCAGGGGCCTAAGAAATTATTTTTCTGGGAATTCACGATTCTTGCTGCCAGTTTTACTTGTAAGTGTGTATCAGTTTTAGGATGCTTTACACATCTCATTGAGCTAATATCAGCATCAACAGTAGCATTTTGTTTCCTATACGTGGAGTAAGGTGTCACCTTCGTATCAACATATGCTGTGGGGTGAATAGTCATTTTTCAAGTACATAGTTGATGTAGTCTTTGTTTTTTGGATTGAGCACTTTACCCCAAATATGTGTTTTTCTTTGTTCTGAGTTTTGTTGAGGTTTTTGTTTGAAGAACTGTTTATGACTTGTGACAATTTGGAGCTCAGTAACCCTGTTTCCGTCAGGGCAGGACTGTATTTTCAGCACAGCATATAATTCGGTTTTGTTGCAACTTTCTAGCTTTCCATTTGAATTGGAGTGTTTTGTAGTTGTATTAATGAAAATTGTACTTGATATTGGAGTTCATTCTTATCTAACAAATCATTTCTTTGATAGGAAAAACTGAAAGAGAAAAAGCCTACTTTGACTGAGTCTCTTACTCAAACTCTCCAAGCTATGTACAAATCTGGGTGCTTAAATCTTGCGGACGTTGTTGAAGGTAGGTTTTCATATAAAAATTAAATCAAAATGTTACTACTATTCAACAATTTCTTGTTCCCTTCTCATTAGGTTAATAATAAGTACTTAATGTAATGGTATAATTTCAGTTTATATCGTTCCTGTACCTATTTATGTTGCTAGAATACAGTCTTCCTTGGAAGATTTGGCCCTTCTAATTTTCTTTTTCTTTTTAATTGATTGCTGAATAAAAAATTGTTGTACACATGCTTGTATGTGCGTGCAAGATTGGGAGATGAAAATTTGAACGAGAGTGGACGGATAGGCTTACTAGAGAAATCTATAAAATACCTGCTGCCTAGGATAGATGCAGCCGAGGGGAATAGGATAGAAGATGGTAGGAATATTTGGAATTAAGTGAAGTGCTGGAGAAGTGCACCTCCTTGGGCAGAGCTTAAAATAAGATCTGATTCTAGAAAATTTGCCAAGGAATTCTGGATATAAACCAGAGAAATAAACATTAACTGAATCCCTTCAAAACAATTTTTTGTTTGCATGAGATTACCCTACTTTTTAAAAATTAGGATGGTACTCCACCCACAAAGTATAAAAATATTACTGCTGCTTTGACTTGCATAAGTGGCTTATGTTTATTGTTCTTATATTATTTCTTGTATTTGTAATTGACGTTCTCATTTCTGTGTCATAGCATGCAGCCTATAAACCCTTTTATATGACTACCTTTTCTGCATGATCCACTTTTTGTTATTTATTTCTGTGATTAAGAAGTGGAAGTTGGCTGCCACTTGTTTGATTTGAGTTTCACCATCTGCGTTTTTGGTGTTGAATTATTCCAGTGATTTTTATGAATTATATTTTAGTTATGCTGAATACCTTTATTGCAGATATCAAACTTGCGGTTAAAAATAAAGTTCCGCTTGTACGTTCGTTGACTTTAAATTGGGTCACATTTTGTATTGAAACAAGCAACAAGGCTGTTGTCCTCAAACTGCACAAGGAATACGTTCCAATATGTATGGAGGTAAGTAACTAAAATGCCGCAAGTCTATATAAATTTTCACTTGTAAATTCAATGGTCATACATCTTTTTGTTCATTACTGTCGTGACAATACTGAGAATTGGCACATCATATTTGGCCATTTGGGTATTCCAGTACCTTGTATTGTTTTCTTAATTTGAAAATAAGAAGGGTTTTGGATAAGCAGTGAAATTCCTTCCACAACAATAATATTCGGTATTAGGAGCTCGTTGGTGGGGAGCGCTTCAGTAAAACCTGATGTTTTCTCAACTAGCTTTCTTTGCTTACTTTTGGGTGGAGTTCTTGTCCTCCACATCCATTGTAATTTCTTCTCTCTTCCATCAATAATATCTTTTCCTTTTAATCTAAAGATGAATAAAAATATTCGAGTCCCTTAGAAAACAAAACCATTAACCTTGTTTTTTTCCAGACTGATTTTTCTAGTGCAAACCTTTTTACTTATTTACAAATACACATTTAATTCACAAACTTCAGGCAAACAATTATAATATGTATGTATGCTAACCAGTTTCAAGATTTACATTATTGCAAGTGAACAATTTGATTTTTGATTTTTTATATAAGTTAAACAATGTAAATGTTTAATTACGTTTCTCCCTATATGCTTTTATTCTCTAGTATAAATTATCGTTGTAGTTTTTGTTGTCATGTTCTATATGAAAATGTTTGTGGGTCATGTAGTGCCTCAATGATGGGACACCTGAAGTAAGGGATGCTGCATTTTCAGTTTTGGCTGCAATTGCTAAGGTATTCCTTTATACTATATACCCAATTCCTGAAAATGATTTTTCCAGTCTATCAATGCAATATTTCCCAACCCTTTTTGTTTCTAAGTAACCACACACTTGTTTATACATTCACCCCCCCTCCAAACCAAAAAAAACAAACCATATCTCTTACTTCCTTGTTCTTTCTCTTATAGCTGGTTGGCATGAGGCCTTTGGAAAGTTCATTGGAAAAACTTGATGATGTTCGCAGAAAGAAGCTTTCAGAAATGATTGGTGGTTCTGGAGGTGGTCCATCAAGTGGTGCAGGCTCAGGTTGAAAACATTCACTCTTTTCTATTATTAAGCCATGATTCACGTCATGCGAAATGGTAGTACTCCCTTTCAGTTTTTGTATGCATTTAACATATATGTTGATAATGAAATCCAGTTGCAGCCCAATCTTCGGGGGGGAGCATGCTTTGTGCAGAGGTGAGTTTGATTTTCATCCTCTGGCCTGGGTTTCATTTACTTTTTATACTTTCTAGTTGTAATAAAGAAATGTTACTTGTCAAATACAAATCCGGAAAATAAATTTGAATTCATCTCATGAGGAAAAATAAAGAAAGAAATTGATCTCATATTATGGTAACTGCTCTATATAAAGGAAATAAAAGGGTTTGATATGCTTGCCTGCTTGGTTGTCTTCAAATATTTTTTCCACATGGCAGCATGATAGAACCTTCATTTAAAAGTGATTGTACATGAGACTGAGAAATTGGTATAAATATGAGAAAAACTATATTTTAGTGTGTAGGCACAACCATAGTGATATTTCTATTTTTAACCAAGCTCTTAGTGATGGAACATATATTCTGATGCAGGACAGATTTAGGATGAAGAATTAATGAAAATTAAACTAGGATTTAAACTTCACGTTTAAACCACTAGTATCTCTTAAGTGAATCAACTCTACGTATCAACACCAAGATGGATAAAATACCTCTATTGTATAAAATAATCAACTTCAATATCAATAGTATGTAGTCTAAAAAACTTGTGGGGATTACATCACTATTTAAAGAGACTTAAAACCCTAATATTACTTGGGGAATAATAAAAATACTAAACGACTAAAATACCCTTATTAATGTCCTAAATCCCCACTAATAAATAAAATACATAAATCACATCAACTACTTTTATATTAAACATAATAAAAACTCCAAATAATAAATATAAAAATCTCTTCTTTGTTCTTGACTTAGAGTCCCCATCATATTCACAACTCTTTGTTGACATTATAAGTTATTTTTCAGTTTTTTGTGCATGGTTTCATAGGTGATAGAGTAAATTAGTAAGCCGCTATTGCCCGTAATTTAACACTGGTTAATGATAATACCTGTAGAATAAATGCAACAAGCAGCAGATGTCCCTAAGTTGTTCCTGGTGCTCTTTTTTGCATTATTTTCTTGAATAAAAATGATTTAGATTGAACGCTAAGGACGGCCGGTTGAAACTTGTTGACGAATGGGAAGAGCTTATGTTTGAATAGTGAAAGGTGCCGACTGCCGAAAAGCCTTATGCTTGGTGTGGAAGGTCACTCATGCTTTGACTTTGTAATTTTAACCTTTGACATCTTAGTTGTTCCTTGCCCTAAACAAATCACTTTGCGTTGGTCTTGGAATTTCTCGATTTAATTCTCTTAATAGTTCTAATTTCTTTCTCTTGCAATAGTTTTGCATTAATTCTCTTAATAGTTCTAATTTTTTTTCTCTTTCAATAGTTTTGCTGTTTTCTTTTTTTTAATAGTTTTCATATTATTCATGTCCAAGGCAAAACGTGTATAAGTTGTTCTCGTTGCTTCCCAACCTTAAATGCTGTACTTGATTATTGTTCTTCCAGTCTTCTGATGGATCATTTGTTCGGAGGACTGCAGCAAGCATGCTTAGTGGGAAGAAACCCGTTCAAGCAGCTGTGTGTTTTTCCCTCCCCTCACTGTTACTATTTTGTTATGTATGTTAGAATATATTTTATTGTATCTAGATCCTCCAATGGCTGAAGATGTGAGGGTTTTTTCCAGCCTGCTAATAAGAAAGGAGGATCTGTGAAATCTGGTGTCAACAAGAAGGGAGATGGAACGGGACACTCAAAATCTTCAAAGCCTGTTGAACCTGAAGATGTTGAGGTGAGTAATAGTTTCTAGCCTTTTGATGGTAGACTTGTGCATTGTTTTGTTCTTTTTTCCGTGTCTATATAATTTGTTAATCCTTTTCGTTTGTTTACTTTTTGCAGCCAGCTGATATGAGTCTTGAAGAAATTGAAAACAGACTAGGTTCTCTTATACAAGCAGATACACTTTCTCAGTTGAAGAGTGCAGTGTGGAAAGAACGGCTTGAAGGTTTATCATTTTTCTTAGTTTCTGCCGTAATTTGTTCAGCTTATATGAAATAATGTTTTAGTTTGTTAACATTATTTCCTACTATACTGTGCCCTACTCATGGTGTTATTCTTTGAAGCAATTCACCACCTTCTTGTCTTTATGAAAAAAACAGAAGTGATTTAGTAGCCATGTCCCAGATATGTTTGGCGCTAAGAATAAAGACTCCTTTAATTATGATACCCAGCACAACGATGAGCCTAACCTCAAGTAAATGACTGCAAAAGATTATCTTTAGCTTCAGTATTTTAATATCTTACAAGAATATGTGCCCCACTGCTCAGCCCATGCTCTGCAAAAAACCCACCATTGTGGGTGTCACTGGGTGGTTCTTAACTTTAATTATGGAAATAAAACTATCTCATATAAAGCTCAATATCCCTTCCATATCATAATCAGTGTTGGTGTTTCTGAGATTACACTTGTTACTCGGTTCTTACAATAAGGTTACCAAACTTAGGATCCCGATTAATAATTTCGGGGAAGAAGTTCTGTCTGTTTGTATAAACTTAATGCCTCGATATATAAATCAGGTATTTTTTACATTATTAGATGATGGAAGTTGGTCTTTATTCAACAGACCATGTTAAGACATACTACCTCTATCCTACAAAGGATATTATCCTTTTCCTGCATGTTTTTTTCAGTGTCAAAAACACATAAATTATGTTTGAGATTGTCTTTAATATAGTTGTAAATTTCTTATTGTCTTACAAAAGAACAAAGTTGTAATATAACATACATACATATCACAAATGTAAAAATATATTCGAAGCACAGAAATATATGAAATATATAATGCATGTTTAAGTTTACAGAACGTTTTGCAATCATTTGTAGGACAGAGTAGTATTTTCGAAGATTTCTAGATTTGAGTGGCATTATCCCTGTTTTCATTGTTATCTTGTGCAACACTCTCAAGCATTCAGCTACATATTACATCTTTCTTTGTTCACTATGTGATTTGTATTTCTTTTACCTTTTATTCTCTATAAGAAAGTCTATTGCCACAAAGATGTTGTGTTGGTCTAATTTGGGTCAATGCTCAACAATTTATTCGTAATTTTTAGAGTTCACTGCCTCAAATTAGGCATTATTGCAGCTTTGGTTGTTTTTTCCATGGCGGGGTTGACGTTTTGTCTATATCTTCACATGATTTTCCTAATGTGATTGTATCTGTTGTGTTGTCCTTCTAATTATTTGATTTGCTTTAGATCATCTATTATATTGATTATCTGAATTTTCGGTTTGACAGATATGCTATTATGTTGTATCTAATATTATCTGTTGTGTGCCCCCCCTCCCCCCTCTCTTTACAGCAATTATATCCTTAAAGGAACAAGTCGAGGCAATACAGGCCATTGACAATTCAGTGGAGATTTTGATTCGTTTACTCTGTGCTGTTCCTGGATGGACTGAGAAAAACGTTCAGGTATTTTGCTAGTGGAATTTTGGGTATTGTTATTATTATTTTTCTATTCAACATACATTATTCTATTCTTTTTTCCCTGAAGTGCAGGTTCAGCAACAGGTTATTGAGGTCATTACACATATTGCTTCTATGGCATCAAAGTTTCCTAAAAAATGTGTGGTGCTGTGCATTGTAGGTCAGTTCTTGGGTGTTCCCCACTCTTATATCTTAAATCCCCCTCCCGCTCTTTTACATCTTAACATGCGGTGGGAGCAATCTATCTCTGGATTAAACACGCTTTGCTGACAGGTATTGGTGAAAGGGTTGCGGATATCAAGACACGTGCGCATGCCATGAAGTGCCTCACCACTTTTTGTGAATCTGTGGGCCCAGGGTTTATTTTTGAAAGAGTAAGTATAGTTATGCCTATGATATGTGATAGATGGTGGATAGTGCCTCCAAATGAGGCAAGGATTCACAATTGGTTTTCCTATTTTCAATATGGGAGACTTATCCTACGTGCCTTTTTTTTATTTTTTATTTTATAATATCTGGTTTTCGGTTTGTCTTTTAGATGTACAAAATTATGAAAGAGCACAAGAACCCCAAGGTTCTTAGTGAGGGCCTTCTATGGATGGTTTCGGCAGTTGAGGACTTTGGCGTTTCACTTTTGAAACTAAAGGTGTTCCTAGTTCATTAATCTTAACATCTTTGTCACATGATCAGATTTTGTTTCTTCTAATTCTATGGACATACCATAATTATTTGAGTTTATTTTTGTTTTTTATACAGGATTTAATTGATTTCTGCAAAGATATTGGTTTGCAATCCAGCGCTGCAGCAACTAGAAATGCCACTATTAAACTTATTGGTGCTTTACATAAGTTTATTGGTCCAGGTAACTTGTTAGCTCTGTAAAATTTACAGATTTTTTGAAATTGATTGTAGGGGCTGAGAAGTACCTGTTTTGCAGATATCAAAGGGTTTCTGTCAGATGTCAAGCCTGCTCTTCTTAGTGCACTTGATGCTGAGTATGAGAAAAATCCATTTGAGGTGTGGTCCAGTGTTCAATATTTTCCCCATTATTTTTCTCTCTCTCTCCCTATCCCAGACTATATTTTGAGTACTATTTTCTGCAGGGAGCATCTGCAGTTCCAAAGAAAACTGTTAAGGGGGCAGAGTCTGCATCATCTGTTTCTGGTGGTGGGCTTGATAGCCTGCCTCGTGAGGATATTAGTGGAAAAATCACACCTACTCTACTTAAGGGATTGGAAAGTTCAGATTGGAAGGTCAAGTTATTTTATATAACGATTAAATACGAAATCCATCTTTAACATGTCTCATTTCCTAGAATTGTCTTGACAATGTGTGCTTTTGTACTTCAGATTCGTTTGGAATCTATCGAAGCTGTAACTAAAATACTGGAAGAGGCCAATAAGCGCATTCAACCAACGGGAACAGGTATAAACAGAAACTAATTATGCACAATTAGGGCAATGGTAATATCTTGTACATGATTATATATTTTGTAGATGTGATTATCAGCCTCTTGAACTTTGTTTATCTTTTGGTTTGCAGTGGAGTTATTTGGGGCTCTTAGAGGCCGGCTATACGACAGCAACAAAAATTTGATCATGGCTACTTTGTCTACTATTGGTGGCATTGCATCTGCAATGGGACCGGCAGTTGAGAAAGCAAGCAAGGTATTGACTCGTGACCTAGAGCCCCCTCCCCCTCTTTTTCCGTCTCAGATGTGTTTTTTATTTTTTATTTTTTTTAAGTTTTAGATTGCCAATCCCTTGCGTGATTTTTTTTTCTTGCAGGGTATTTTGTCAGATGTTTTGAAATGCCTTGGTGACAACAAAAAGCACATGAGAGAATGCACTCTGACTACTTTAGATTCTTGGCTTGCTGCTGTTCATCTTGACAAAATGGTTGGTATCTGCTATTTGTAGTGAATCAATTATATTTCTTCTTTATGTTTCCTCTTGAAAGTTACATATGGGCAACAAATTTAGAGATTATATTTCTAATATAGTTTGTCAGAATTATTCTTTAGTCTGTGAATTTAAATTTGAAAAGAAAATTAATAAAAATACTATATATAAATATTCCATGGCCACGTCTAAAATCTATGCTATTTGTGCTCTCTTGAAGAGGACAAATAAAATGATGGGATATAAAATCTAAAATTTGTATTATTCCATGACAAATCATGCTTCCTTAGGTACCTTACTTTGCTACCGCTTTAATGGATGCTAAAATTGGTGCGGAAGGGCGGAAGGATCTTTTTGATTGGTTGTCGAGACAACTTGCTGGATTAACAGACTTTGCTGAGGCCATACATTTGTTAAAACCAGTTGCCACTGCTATGACGGTATTTGCTCTTTTATACCAAATGTATTGGAGACTTGGAGTTTAGTGGTTATTGTTCTTTTAATTGATTCTAGTGTATGGATCTCTTTATAGGATAAATCAGCAGATGTACGTAAAGCCGCAGAAATATGCTTTGGTGAAATTTTGAAAGTCTGTGGACACGAGATGGTGCGAGGGCTGAAACTTTTTCTGTACCTAATTTTGTTTCTTCAATTTGGAATCTCTGAGTTTTGATTATATCATCCCCTGTAGGTGACCAAGAATATAAGAGATATACAAGGGCCTGCTTTAGCTATTGTTCTTGATCGACTGAAGCCATATGGGGCTTCTCGTGGTATATTATTGTTGTTATTATTATTATAATCATATAATTATTATTATTATTATTATTATTATTATTATTATTATTATTATTTCATTGTTCTCCTTTTTCCTGAAGCTGTCTTTCCTTGATGCTCAAGTAACTTGTTTGATCCAGAAACATATGAATCCACAAGAAGCATATCGACAGGGCCAACATCCAAAAGTGGCTCTAAGATTGGAAAAGCCAATGGGTATGGTGCGGTGTCAAAGCATGGAAACAGAGCTGTATCTTCGGTATGTTCTATCAACTTGAATTGCTTATGTTAATTATGTATGGAGACTGACACTCCTTTATGTGGAAAGAGAGGTGTTTCAGCGAAGGGCTCAAGGCCCGAGACTACCATGTCTGTTGAACATATCACCATGCACTCACAGGCTTATTTAAATGTTAAGGATTCAAACAAGGTATATATGAACACAGTTTATAATTTCGATATTATGTGGATTCTATATGCTTAGTGCAGCTGTCATTCGGGATGATGTATGTGCAGGATGAGAGAGAGCGACTAGTTGTTCGCAGGTTTAAATTTGAAGAGCCACGTTTAGAACAGATTCAAGATCTTGAGGTTTATACATGCCTAGTCTTCTTATATTGACTTAATGGTTACTATTATTTTCTATTGGACAACTATTAAACTATTTCTTTGAATTTTGAAATAGAGTGATCTTATGAAGTACTTCAGGGAGGATTTGTATAGGAGGCTTTTAAGCGCTGACTTTAAGAAGCAGGTTGATGGGATTGAAATGCTGCAGAAGGTGCTTTGGCTGTGATCTTTGTTGTTTCTTTTATTTGGTTGGAATAGGCGATTATTTTTGTTTTTGTTTGTGTGCGCGCGCGCATCAATTAGTACGAACCTTCTATTAGCCTTTGAAGTGTTTTGGACTTCTGCAGGCACTTCCATCAATTAGCAAGGAAATTACTGAAGTTCTGGATATACTTTTGAGATGGTTTGTTTTACGATTTTGTGAATCCAACACGTCATGCCTATTGAAGGTGCCATAAGTTGCTCGTTTTTACTTATCCAATTTTGATTTGGTGACTGGTAAATGTGATTAATTACATTTAGTTTTTTTTTTAAAATCTTTTACAATAGGTGCTGGAGTTTCTTCCTGAACTTTTTGACACGTTGAGGAATGAAGGCTACACCATGACTGAGTCAGAAGCTGCGGTTTTTCTTCCTTGCTTATTTGAGAAGGTTGTTGTACCCCAAGTTACTTAATTTTAATTTAAAAGAGTGTTTGTTTTTAACGAGGAACACAATAGTGAAATAGATTATATGTTGATATTTGGAAAGAAAGCTATTCTTTACTTTGTTTAGGTTGGGTTGCTTTTAATCTTATTTATTTATATCGGGCTTTGCTGGTGAATTTGATTTGTTATAAAATTTACCAATTTTGCAGATACCCCCCCCCCCCCCCCCGCCGTTTGGTGGTTGTTCTGGCATTGTTGGCGTTGCATATTTATTGCATCATTAACTTATTTCCACTTGTTTGTAACATGGTAGTGCTACCAAATTGTCTCTTAACTTTGTCATTGCTGCTGCGCAGTCTGGGCACAATATTGAAAAAGTACGAGAAAAGATGCGCGAACTAACAAAACAAATTATTAATACATATTCTGCGGCAAAGACGTTTCCTTATGTATTGGAGGGTTTGCGTTCTAGGAATAACCGAACTCGGGTAGAATGTGTTGATCTTGTTGGATATTTACTTGATAACCATGGGGCTGAGGTAAATTGTAAACTTCATTATTATAATTTTTTTTTCTTTCATTTTTGAGGGATGCTTGAAAGGTTTTGCATTATTTTTCACAGATCAGTGGGCAACTGAAATCCCTGCAAATTGTTGCAAGCTTAACAGCAGAACGAGATGGTGAACTTAGGAAGGCTGCTCTTAGTTCTCTTGCTACTGGTTATAAAATTCTTGGTGAGTTATGATACTAGGCACTGTGACTAGTTTTTACTTTTTTATCTAGCTGGTGTCTGGAATTTGTTTTATTCCATAATGAACAAGTGGGCAGATGAATGTCTATATTTTTATAAGAGCAGTCTATTTGCACAATAAAAAAGCAATATCCATCCATTCCTGTCACCAGAGAACAACTCCTGTTCTACAATCAGATTCCCATTGACCATTTCTCATTTTTTTATGTTCCGAAATATAAGTCTCATTTCTATTGATGGTAATATAAATTGACACAATGCCCTTAAGTTTACAATCATTATTCCATTATTACACAACAACTAATAATCCCAAGTCTTATTATATTTAAGGATAAATACGGAACGAAACTATATCCTTAATGTTCATAAATTTTCCAAATGGGACTCTTATTGTGGAACATAGTGATTATTATTAATCTATTTTTTTATTCTAGGTGATGACATATGGAAATATGTTGGAAAGCTGACAGAGGCGCAAAGAAGCATGATAGATGATCGATTTAAGTGGAAGGTCAGCATATATTTCTGCTGTTTGTGCCTCTTTTGTTCTACAATATCTTACATTTCATAAGTTTTCAGGCTCGGGAGATGGACAAAAGGAAGGAGGGGAAGCCTGGGGAAGCTAGGGCTGCTCTGAGGCGTTCTGTTAGAGAAAACGGGTGTGGATTCTCTTTATTTGAATTTAGAATTTTACCCTTTATGTAACCTCAAGGGGTGGGAGAAATAGTAGAGGCCTCAAGGAATTTCCATATTGGGGTCCAAAATTGCATATTAAAATAATAATAATTGCTTTTTCTTCCCTTCTCTTCACCGCTAGATTTTATGAGTTTTCATGCTTCTTGCTTGTGGCATTTAAATTGCGGGGGTTTGTATACTCAGAGTTGGTTTAGTTTTCCACAGATGAAAATGGTGTCATTTAGGAATTTCGTGAGTTTTCGCATGTATTGTTGATTGTTATTATTACTAACAAACCATGCTGCTCTATGGACTCCTAAAGTAGTTGTCAAATGGGTGAAATGAAATATATTATGCATCACCTATCGTAATTCCAACGTAATAATAATCAGGGGGGGGGGAATCTTCTATCTATATAAACATTAGACATGAGAGACAAGAGTGACCAGGTAGCTATGATCATCTCCATCCATAATCTGCATTAGCTTTACATGAATATATTATAATCTTTTCCCTGAAGCTTAAATCTTCTACAATCGCTAAACTTGAGTTTCGATAACTCTTTGTTATTGTTTCTAGTTTTGTTAATAATTCTATTGATAACTGGATTGTTGCTTCTTTTGGTTTAGAGGATCAGCCATCAGAGCAATACCTGAGCAAAATTTCATCAAAAGGCTTTGTAGGCTTTAAATTTCTTTGACTCACAGGAAGGATGACTTATTCCTGTCTGAAAGATCATAACAGCACAATATGTTTTGATGACAAATTGGCTAGTTTATTTGATTAGTTGTTTCTGGGATTGTTCACTGCATGATTCTAGTTTATTTGATTCTTCACTTGTCATTAAAAACATTAGATTTCTTGATTTGTCGTACCTGTGATGTCTGCTTGTCCAAAATCCATAAGGTTGGACGTGTTTGTTTTTTGCATCTAGGTCGGAATTAGCAGAGCAAAGTGGTGAAATTTCACGGTCTATATCTGGCCCGATATTTAATAGGTAATGAAAGGCTTCTTTATCTTTTTATCTTTTTCTTACTTCATTTTTCTTCAATTCATATCTGAAAGTTTAAATTCATCTTTGTGGAAATACTCTATCATCCTATTTTGTTATGTGATGATCATATATATATATATATATTTTTGTTCTTTCAGGGAGAATTATGATCATCATGATTTTCATATGGAGAGGCATTCAATGCCCCGGACCCTTGCTAGTTCTATTAGTCCCACTGATTGGAATGAAGCTCTTGATATAATTGTGTATGGTTCTCCTGAGCAGGTTTGCTTTGACCATCTCTGCTATCCATTGATTTTAATGTGACTAACAACTAAGTCAGGTAGACATTTTAAACCCCATCGAGCTGAAACTCTGCTTGAAACATTGAAATTAACGTCTCATCAGGTTTATCTAATAAAGCTACTGTGAATCCAGTCTAGCCGATAGAAGCTGTGAAATTCATGTCACCTGTGTGAGATCTCCATTAAATTTATAATCGTCATGATCTCGCATGATGTAGCTGCTGGCACCATTTCTTATCTGATATTATTCCCCGTCCCGTTTGAGTTTCACATGGAAAATTTTTTCTGGGGTTTCTAATTTACCCATAATTGGATCCTACCCCAAAGTGTAGAATGGTATAGTAGAATATTTTAAAAACTAACATGACAATGTTTTGGGACAATACAGAAAAGGAGAAAGGGGCTACAATTTTTTTATCTTGTTTTAAAGGTTTATAAACAACGAATGTACAAGTTGCTGGTGTAGCTAAATCATTTCTTCCAGTATAGATATAGTAAATCATCTATGTTTATTTGTTTGACGCATGATCAAATTTCTGTTTCAAATTCAACTTCATTTATCTCTTATATGCATAAAGTACATACAGTCAAGGATCTTATTATTTACTGACGTCAAATATTATTTCATGGTGCAGTCTGTTGAAGGAATGAAAGTCGTGTGCCATGAATTGACACAGGCAACTAGTGACCCCGAGGGTAGTGCAATGGATGATGTTGTGAAAGATGCAGATAGACTTGTTTCATGTTTGGCAAATAAGGCAATAACTGCCCCCCTGTTTGACGATTTTTTTTTTAACAAATGCCATCTCAGAGAACTTCTCACTTGTATATTATGTGAAAATCTTCTAAAAAATCATATTACAATGACAGGTAGCCAAGACTTTTGACTTTAGTTTGATGGGAGCTTCTTCAAGGTCTTGTAAATATGTCCTCAACACACTCATGCAGGCAAGTTACCATTTAATGATTGGTCAAGTCTTAATAGTATGTCAAGAAGCAACTAAATAAACTCAGATCTTTCACTAAATAAATAGCTGTAGAATTTTAATATTTTTTCCCCGTTTTCTTTTGTTCTGCTGAATCAAATAACATGTTAAGAAGTATCTTATGTTTCACAGATTCACTGTTTATTTTTGCAGACATTTCAAAACAAAAGGCTTGCGCATGCGGTCAAAGAGAGTACTCTTGACAGTCTCATTACTGAACTTTTGCTTTGGCTTCTAGATGAAAGGGTCCCGAGGATGGATGACGGCAGTCAACTTCTGAAAGCCCTGAATGTTTTGATGCTTAAGATCCTGGTAGAATTGATTCAGAATTGCATATTCTATTCTCGTCATTGTAGGTGTCACTTTTTATTGACCACTGGTTATGAATGCAGGATAATGCAGAAAGAACGTCATCATTTGTTGTACTGATCAATCTGTTACGCCCTCTGGACCCCTCTAGGTGGCCATCTCCAGCATCAAATGAGTCGTTTGCCATAAGAAACCAGAAGTTCTCAGATTTAGTTGTTAAATGCCTGATTAAACTAACTAAGGTGATCTTTCTTTCTCTTTACATTCACTTGTGATCATCTTTGTTCTTCTGATTTTCATGATACTTGTGTACACATAATTATAACATCTTCAAATATTTAAACTGCTACACTTTTTCTGAGATTTATATAATAAAATTATATTGCTAATCTTTTTAATTAGGATGTAATATTTTGTAAACTTGGCTATTGTGCTGATTGAGGTCTTGGTAGGAAGGAGTTCTTAATGTTCGTATGGAGCCATGGGATTCCCATTGACGGCAGCACACTTTAAACATGGGTGTTTTGTTACAAGCTAATTTACTGTCCAATATATAGCTCATTTTTCATTAGCAAGGCACAGTATTGTGATATGTTAAAGGTTTGTTTTAATAGTATGGTTGGATATATATTAGATGTTTTTTATTTCGTTGCAGGTTCTTCAGAGTACCATATATGATGTTGACCTTGATCGCATCCTTCAAAGCATCCATGTATACCTGCAAGATCTAGGAATGGAAGAAATTAGGAGAAGGTATCTATTAAACACTGTTTACACGCTCTTAAGAACTCAGTGGTTAGCTGGTGTAGTTGATTTGCATTAAGAACTTTTTACCACTTGAATGTTTGACCTGTTTTTTATTCCTAATTTTTGGCTACTGGACAAACACCCTGAAAAATCATTTTTTTGGCCAACTGTTATCTCAATTTCTGATCAAGACTATGGTTGAGGAGTTGTTTCATTTAAAGTTTTTTTGGTTAATTATCCAATTGGTTCCTGAACTTTATGAGTTTTGCTTTATAGTTCCTCATAATTGCGTAGCAGTTTATGTTCTGCACTCAACTAACGATCTCTTTTTGTCTCTTAGGTAAAAATGGTAGATTTTGTCTTTCTCCCTCCAAAAATAATTCTTGTCCCATTAGGCGCCAAAATAAGTTCTCTTCCCCTAATAAATTCCCTGTAGTCCGTTCCAAACAAAACATATCAATTAATCATTGTCCTAATATTTTATTAAATCATTCATAAACATGAAATTCATTCATAAACATGAAATTCCTAGACGTTCATAAAAAAACATATCGTATTTTCCTTTTTTGGTAAAAATATAGATTACAAATCCATGATTTTTGGGTAAAAATATAGATTACAAATCCATGATTTTCTCAAAAAAGCAGCTCAATTATGGGTGATAGAGAAACATTATACAGAAAGTTTAGAATTACATTCCACCATCACCTCCAGTAGTATCAGGAAAAATGTTAAGAAAAGGTCACAAATAGCGACCGAGGCACCAAAATTGGCTGCAAAATACACAGCCCAAATGCTTGCACCTAGCAGCGATACAATTGGTAGAACAAATTGTTTTGGAAGCACAAAGAAGTGATCTACCATTTCTACCCCAACTTAATGTATGAGTGCTTGTGGCTATGGACCCCAGGGATTAAATTTGATCCAGTAGTTTAGTGCAGAGTACAAATCGCTATAAACTATGAGACGGGACTATTTTAGTAAAAATCAGTAAGGTTAAGAGTCCAATTGGGAAAATTTCCTCCAAATGTTTTCTGGCATTTGTCATAATGACATTTTTTGTTAGATCACATGTCATTTTTCACCCAAATAGGATTGTTTGTTATAGATTAGATTTGATTGGAAATTCAGATTTGGGTGTTGTGTTGCATTTTGAACGTTGGGGTAAACATGAAATGGGTCAATGTTGGGGCCTACTAAAATCAAACATTTTTTCTTGTTTATTAATTATTCACACCTTGATGTGGACTCACTTTCTCCCTTTTTGGGTTGCTCTCTCTATTATCAAAAAAATAAAAGAGCTGGAGCTGATGACAAACCACTGCGCATGGTCAAAACTGTTCTACATGAACTGGTTAAGCTTCGTGGGACTGCAATAAAAGGTCATCTTTCAATGGTACCTATCGATATGGAACCCCAACCAATTATTCTTGCCTACATCGACCTAAATCTTCAGGTATTATGATTTATATAGAATGCACTCAGCTGTGGCTTTTTATAGAATTGATTTATACTTGTGTTATTTCACACACCAGACTTTGGCAGCCGCGAGAATGTTAACTCCATCGGGGCCTGTTGGCCAAAGTAACTGGGGTGATTCAGCAAACAATCCCTCTCCTGCCACACAGTCTGCAGACTCCCAATTGAAGGTATTAATGTGCTTACATTTGTTTTTCTAAACTAATCACTCTTTGGCTGATCTAAAACTTTCTTGTATATTATGATTATAAAGCAAGAACTGGCTGCAATATTCAAGAAAATTGGGGACAAGCAAACATGCAGCATTGGTCTGTATGAACTATACAGAATCACCCAATTATATCCCAAGGTATATTCATATACATGAAAAATACTTGATTGCATAAATTTTTCTTGTTCCTGGCTGATTATGTCCCAAGTTCTTCATATTTATAAATTGTTTTGAATTTTCATTGGATTTTAATTTGTGCTATATATCAGGTTGATATATTTTCTCAGCTCCAAAATGCTAGTGAGGCATTCCGAACTTATATTAGAGATGGTTTATCCCAGGTGCGTTGATGTCTTCTACAATAAATTTTCTCAGAATATTAGGGCAAATTGTGTATGACCTGTTATTTGTTGCCTATATATGCAGATGGAGAAGAATGCGGCAGCTGGCAGGACACCGTCAAGTTTGCCCATGCCAACCCCTCCCCCTTCTGCCCTAAACCTTTCTTCCCCAAAATTTGCACCTCTATCACCTGTACATACAAACTCAAATAATGATGCAAAATCTGTAAATGCTAAAGTAGAACCTCCGAGCTTTAGTTTACCCCCATCTTATGCAGAAGATTCAGAGTTGAGGCAGCACACAGGTGAACAAAGGAATGAAAGATTCCCACCTGGAGGTCACTTTTGCTAATACTTTTTTTTCTGAAAACATTTGATTATTGTTCTTTTTATTGCCCCCTCCCTTGTTTCTCACGCAGGTGAGAATCTAACGTTTTTATGTTATTCTATCCTCTGCAGTTACTACTGGAACATTAAATGCAATAAGGGAAAGGATGAAGAGCATCCAGTTAGCAGCATCTGCTGGGAACCCGGATACGGGAAACAGGCCATTAATGAACTTGAATGGCAATTTGAACCACGGGCTTCCTAGCCAATTTCCTCAATCCACAGACCGTGCTAGCTTAGAGAATCCTGCACAGAGTGGTGTTCTTCCTATGGATGAGAAGGCATTATCTGGGTTGCAAGCTCGGATGGAAAGGCTCAAAAGTGGGTCAATTGAACATCTGTAGGAAGAGAGAGCTGTAGGATTAGCAAAGTTTGATTCGTTGAGCTTCCATCCTGGAACTTAATGTTCCGTGAGATGCTAGTCTCATAAAGGAGGAGCGCACAGATGTAATTATATAGCCAGTTCAGTATAGATAATCCGCATTCTTGGTGCAATGAATCTTGTGCACGAAAGTTTGTATCCTCCCAAAATTTTGAAGCTGAGATGTCATGCAGCGGTGTTTAGCCTTGTTTGGCTTGCGGTGTTATATAGCCCATTTAGTGTGTTAAATATTGGTTGTATATCATAAGCTTGAGCTTTGATATTGACTATTTGCCTTTTATGCCTGTAATCAATATTATTTAATCATATGATTTTTAAATGTATTTTCAGAAACTTCCATTACCTTTTTGGTTGGTTTACTACTATCAGTCTTGCATTGAAAATTTATTCGGGTTGATGGTTTTACATTTGCTTCCCATAATGGTATTTACTTGTTACGAAGCGTACATCTCCTTTTTGTGATTCCATAGCCCCATTGGTATTCATATTTTTCAGTCTCAAGAAAAAGTCTTCCCTGAGGGGTCATTCAGGGAGATAAAGCTGGGAAGTCTTCCCTTGTGTACAAACTTTGTGAAAGCTCGAATTCAATAGGGGTCATTCAAGGGACAAGATGGCTAGTATCATTCTTTGAAATGAAAAGACCCTTAATTCTAAATGTAGACAAAATTTATGACTGAAAGATATAGTAGCAGTTGAATTTTTAATTTATTTTCGTACTTTATATTTCTTAGACATACATAGCGGTACTATTACGTCATGCCTATATTATTTCCCAAGGAGATAAAGCTGGGAAGATCCAAAGGGTAACTAGCTGGTTTTGTGGGGGGTACAGATGATCCATGATTTATTATAAGGGCGGCACAAGAAGACATTCATTAATGTCAAAAAGTTATAATTTGATCTCTGAAGATCTCATTGCAGTACTTATTCTGTACTCTGCAACCTGATATATATATATATAGAGAGAGAGAGAGAGAATCAAAGTGCAAGATGAGCTCCTATTCTCATGAAATGGCACAGCAGGGCAATTTTTTAGTTTCTTCCCAGTTAGTTGCTTGTAAATATCAATCCTAATAAAATTTGTGAGAGCAAAGGAGGTACACAGAGGCCAACATGAACATGTTCTTTTGTTTTTAAACAGGAAGTTGCACATGTTTAGCACTACTACTGAAAGGACCACAAGGTTAATAATACAGATTCATACAAGTTCTCAACTTATATGAATTGAACCAAACCTCCAAAGAAAATAACTAGTGAGCCCCAAGTTCTAGTGTACAACGCAAATGGGGACAAGAGGAAGGAGAGGGAATGATTCTCTCTCCCACAAGTGGGCATCAATTATAATCAGACAATATCAAAATAAAATGATTCAATACATACACAAAATTGTACATATATACATATATATATCCACAAGAATCTTCCATCACATCTTCTCAGCCCACCCCAGCATGTCAAGGCCCACTCTCCTCCCTTTCACCTATCAAAATTTATCCAATTCTATGAAAATATATGGTGAACTTGGGAATTGATGATTGATAGCTACGTTGAGCTAGCTAGTCTCATTATCTAGAGATGTCGCAATTTGAAAGTTGGAGGTGATTGCTATGTTTGCCTAGCCAACTCGTCTTTGACAAAGGTCACAAGTGAACATGTTTACTGATGGTCTTTTAACGTTTCTCCCTTAGCCGGGTCTCTTTCGGTTGGCAAAATAATCACAACCAACCTAAAATAAAAATAAATAAATAACTAGAGGACAGAGAAATAGAGCACAAAAATATTCAGCCCTCGAGAAGCTGAAACTAAAAAGGACAGCTTCGAACAGTATTTTATACATATATTACTAACACTTACTAGTTGAGTTGAAAGTGACAACTATGAATGTAGATGTCATCATCCATTAAATACAAAAAGGCTTATACATATATAGTGATACATACATGCATATATATTATATGACTAGGATTAGACTCTGTAACATCTAACAAATAGACACACAGAAAAGAACAAATGAAGAAAAACCCAATATGAAACACAATTAAGCACCATTCACACGTACAAACCTGACCTATACACAGTGGTACTCCTAATAATTAATATCACACCATCACTATCCCTTGTAATAATTAGGGTTTGATCTCTGTTTCATCCCAAGGTATATTGAGATCAGCTGCTGATCCTATTAATGTTGTATCAAAATCATTCCAAGTCCAATAGCAGCTGCTTGGCAATTCCATCACACTTCCACTTGTACTAATTGGAGCTGTTAAGTCCCATGCTGGACAAACATCACTTGGCGCCATAATACTAGTTATAATTGATTCCTCCATAGTTCCCCCCTTTTCATTGTACTTATAACCACTCAATGACTGAAAAGAGGTGCCAATATTTGAAGACCGAGTCGAATCCGAGTTAGAACTCAACGAAAACTGCAAGCTTTGATCATTTGGAGGCAAACCCATAAAATTTTCCATATTGAATATTGCATTATCATTTAGGAAAGAGGGTTGGGGAATCATAGCTTGGTAGATGGAATCAGATAAATTTGAGAACTGTGGCCGGATTTGACTGGTACTGACGGCGGCGGTTGTGGCGGTGCTGGCGGCGGTGACTTGTGACGGTGGCGGCCTTTGACGCTTGTTTTTGCGGCCACCGCCAACGGGGACGTTGCGAAGAGTGCCGCCTTTAGTCCAGTGGCGTTTGCAAGCTTTACAGAAATGGCGGGGCTGTGATTTGTTGTAGTTGTTATAGTAACAGAATTTTGTGTTTGTGGAGTCACACCTCGGGCAATTCAACGGCTCCGGTTGCTGGTGGTTGTGCTGTCTCCTGGCGGTGGCAGGAGGCTTTGGAAGCTCCGGTGACTGCAAGCTCCAATTATCAAACCCCTGGTGATCATGACCCCCAGAAACCTGTTTGGTACTCAAACCCATCTTTCACTAATCTTAATTAGCTAATATATATAACTGAGTTTATATATATATATATAGATCCCAAATTGAACACAAGAAATATGTTAAGATGAAAATGATAAAGAAAATTGTAGTGGGGTGGGCTAGCCTTTGTGATGTTGGTGCAAGAAGAGAGAGGAATCTGAAGAGAATCGAGGAGTATTAAGTTGTTCCGTTAATAACAAACAAACTGTTGTTTTTGTGAAGATATTATAAGAGAGTATTGGAGTTTAGGAAGGTGATGAGAATAAGTGATGAGAATGTCTGAGATTTTCTCTCTCTCTCTCTCTCTCTCTATATATATATATATATATATATATATATTCATATGTGTCTCTATCTAAAATCTATATCAATCTATCTGTAAAACTTATAATAATAATAATAATAATAAAAAGGAGACGAAGAAGACTTGGCTATGGTATTTGAGGCTACTTAGCTTGTGGTCTATAACATGTGGGGTGTGGAGCTTGTGGTGGTCATTTTATAATACTCCTTACATTCTAAATAGGAGATGTTTTGATATTTTAATTTCATATTAAACTATATATGAGATGTAAATATATTGTATATAAAGCTTAAGATTACTACTTCTTAAACGATATATCATCATTTTCATTTAATTGAGTTCGTTTAAGATAATCAAATGCTACTCTCTATGAATATAAATTTAGGACTTAAATTCGAGTTAAGCAAGTCAGAAATGATCTAATATTATTATCAACATTAAATAGAAATATAATGTTTGCAAGATAATGGTTCTACCTAAAACAATAAGTCAATAAGTAAAACATATTAAAAACTTCTTGTCATATATATTTCAAAACTTCACGGAATCTAAATTTATTTTGAGAATATTGGCTTTAATTCCTTCCCCTCTCCGCATGTACAATTATGTACTCCATAAAGAAGAGGAGGGTTACTTCGGGATGAAGGAGAAGGGTGAGAAGAACACATGTACACGTGGGTGTATTGAGACCATTGTTAGTGCCTTGTGTCTTTTGCTGTAAAGAGGAGGAACGTAATTGACTCACTAATTTTTATAATAATATTAGTCCTGTATGTGTGTGTATATATATATATATATATATATATATATATATTGCAATAATATTCCATATATACTTAATAATATATTCCATGCATGTGTAAAGTTTTATAGTACCTAAAAATAAAGTAGCAAGGTCCGTGATGTTACCATGCAAGTACTCCCGAGTCCTGTCTATATATATGCATATCAATATATAGGTCTGCAGCTGCTACAACATTTTTCTATATGTTTCCAACCTATATATTCTGACCTATGACCTATTGCATATATGCCCGTTGTTAAAGAATAAAATTTATGGAGTAAAGAAAACTCGATAACTTAATTTGGGGTATTCAAATTAATTTAATTCGAATTTTAACTGAATGTCCCTATTTATGACAATGTACCTTAAAAATAACACTACCGCTTCAATCCTGCAATTAGAATTCTTAACGTATTTTCAATTTATCATTCACTGAACAAATACCACCTTACTTAACACTTTTAAATAGATCTATTGTCGGGAAGAGCAGTAATTAGTGGTTTAGTGTGAATTAACAGATCACAATAACAGGTATCTTAGAGCATATCGATGGAATGATCAACGAAATACGAACAATTAACATAATATGGTCATAGATCTTAGGTCCTCATTAACTCCCGCAAGTCTTTTTTCTAACCTCAGTGGAAATCCTTACCATGGCCATCTGAGAAGAGATGGCATCCACTTGCTTGTTTTACCAAAAGGATTGCATGTGCTCTTATGACGGGGTCCCATCCTCTACTAATTCAAAGTTCTGATAAAGCTCGGGTCTCTGCTTTTAGCGCCCTTAGATCAGAATTTTGAACGGTAAACCTAAGCAATTGAGTTCTCGCCTATTGGAGTCATCTATACTAAGTCGCATAAAATAAAGATATATTTCGTACTCAGTTGATCGGTATTTATATTGACTAACCAGCTTTACTAAATCGTAGTTTTAGTACTTAAACTCGAGGCGAATCACATGTTAACATAAGTGCATACGTACATGAAACTCGTCCATGGAGAATAATTAACTATCGTCAAATGCTACTAAATAAATAAATAAATAAAATGAAATTCTTTGGCGTACTTCTAAAGTAGGGTTACTAGCTGGTCATGTCTAGACCAATAAACAGCAACTAAAACGAACTCTAGTTAGCCCTAGCCCTAGCCCTAGATCTTATTATATATATCTGTTCTTCAAAAATGTGATCATTGTAACCTAGCTATAATTATTCGATACTATATAACCCGATAAATAATTAGATCGATATATATATATATATATATATATATATATGATAACTCCATTTGTAACCTAATCGGCCTGTACGTACGTTGTCGCATTGGTGTCTTTTCTTGACAACCCATGCACAAGAGTTGAATCATTACAATTTTGATGTTTCCACACATGTAACAATTTGTCAATTTACCAAATGAATTCATATTTTTGTGGGTCATATACATATAGGGCTAATAATATGTTTTTGAAGAATAACTATGTAGCTAAATAGGAGGCGGCACCGTAGTCACCAGAAACATGATGCTGAATTGAACGAGCCTTATATATATATATCATTGATTCAAAGCATCTGGTAATTATTCTTCAACCACTAAATCAATTTTTACATTTATCAAAAATAATAACACTACCTACCTTTATCGCAAAAATAAAAATGTCACTCGACTCTTAAACTATTTAATTACTCATACAACTATTAAGTAATATTATTGCATGTCATAGATAGACATATTTTCACAATATTTTTTTTAAACATTTTTATATTTATTAGTCTCGCAATAAAGACGATGAGTGAAAGAAAAAAAATACAAACTCACATAATAATCGAGCTCGAAATTAACTATCAAGCTAACATATTATTGACTTTGATATTTCAGTTTAAGTACGAAGGCATTATTAAAACTAGAAAATTATGTCTACATGTAAATGAGTCAATTCTAGTGTAAATAAAATGTGTAAAAAAGTGAAATTTCGTCAAGATACATCTCACAAAGTCACAAGGTATACCATGTACATGTCAAATCATAATAATATTAATATCATTAATAATAATAGTAATAGTAGGTGGCGTACGTTGTCCAGACAATGCGTCTAGTCAAGCACATAATGGTAGTTATTTTGTGCTAATAATATTAATTAATTAATTAATTAATAATCTGAAGGAACATGAATGAAATCAAAGTTGGTCGGTCGATTAGTTAGGTAAACTCACTTTAGGAAGGAAAGAATAATTGTCGGACAAGTATTAATTCATTAGTTTATATAAATAAGAAATCGATCTTAATAGTCAATCAAGTACTATAAATAATAAAACCCAAATTAGGAATATTCTAGCTTGTCTTAACTTTCTTATTACTAGTAATCTTTTAGGTTTTAACTAATCAAATTGAAAGAAAACTGTGTACATTACATTATCAAACAAGTAACGCGTGGGAACATTATTCCGTGGCCCTTGGTTTATTACTTTATTATTATCACTAAACCATTGGCTTATTAATTTTTATATACCTATAAATTATATTAATACAAAAGGAATGATTTCATAACTGCATATATATATATATACACACACACACAATGGAATGATTTTAAGATCAATATCCCCACGTGTTGATTCATCATGGGCTGGTGGGGGCCATTTCGGACCACTCGATTGAATCGACTGTTCCAGGTTGGAATATCATTCTATCTTGGCTTTACGAAAATGAGTTTTTTACTCTTGTCGTTCCGTATTATAAGATTATTATTAGCTTTGTAAAGTCAATTTGAATTTTTTTTTAAATTTAAAATTGATATAATTCATTTAAGTTTTTAAAACTAATAAATCTAAGTTTAATGTTTGGAGTATTGATCTCAATAAATCTTGTAACTACTAGTATTTTTATAGGTAGTTTATGATATTCAGAACTATATTGACATAAACAAAATGAATTTATCTCAATTTTGAGTTTGAAAATATTTAAAATTGACTTTTCAAAAGTTATATTGATTTTATAATTTGGAACGGAAGGAATAGTTTAATTGATAAAAAGATTTTTCTTTGCCCTGATGCATATATTCAACATAATTTTACGTTAGACTGAAAATGAATCTCCTATATAAGGTGTACACATAAAAAAAAATTTTAAAAAAAAAAGGTGTATGATTCTCTTGGCTTCACCCCCCCCCCCCTATTATATGTAAAATCTTGAAGTGGAAAAATTATTATTTGAGTTAATAAAAATTACATACATATATTTGGAAGTAAGGTCAGAATTCCCATCCATTTAAGCAAAAAGAGGACGGACTCTAGCTGTGGGTAGAAAATTGGTCATATGTGTCTGCTGGTTGAGGGATTGTTGAAGAAGAAAGGAATATTATTTGAGTGATAAAGTGCGGTAAAAAGCAGCTGGCTAAGCCTATGCCGAATCTAAATGGCCCAACAAGAAGTTGTAGTCTAAGAAAACACATGGTATTTTTTTTGTTTTTTCTATCACAAAGCTTGATAATAAATCAACAAAACTCAGTAGTGCGTTGTGACATACCTCCACTTACTACCTTTAAATCTGCCTCATGGATGAATCAATCACATGGACGGAGACCTAGACCAATGTATGGTAGTTAGATCGTACTCTAGAATGATATATTCAAGGATCAAGATCTCGTTTTACTGAATTGTTTTGATTCATTTGAAAATGAAAAAGTTTTAAGTAAAATCTTGAACACTTCGACACACATTTTGATCGGTCTCGCTCATTTCTTGCAACTTTGTTATAGTAATAACTTAATGCCGTAAATATTTACGTAACATGTTATTGTATTTAATCGGTAAATATTTATTTTTAACTTAAAAAATCTTTTTCATAAAAAGTAGATTAACCTTGATGGGTTTCCTCAGAAGTGTCAGAACCTAATATCCAAATTTAGTTATGATCTCTCTCACCTTTCTTTCTTATCTTTTTCTTAGTAGCTAAGAAGACCACAATTTTGATGATTGTACACTTTCTCATGGTCTACTTGGGAATTAAGTACTCCCTCCCTCCCAAATTAATTGTTCAATTTTGATCATTTTAAGTCAAATTGACTATTTTTAGAATTAATCTTTTTATTATTTTTTGCTAAAATATAGGTGAAGAGATTATAACCAAAAGAAAGTATATACAATTTATTACTAACTCCAATTTTTATAATTTTAGAAATATATTTATATATGCTTAATTATTAATTCTAAAAATAGTCAATTTGACTTAAAATGATCAAAATTGAGTAATTAATTTGGAACGGAGTGATATTATTCAATTTCAAACCTCTTTTAAAGCCTAGTGAAGGCAACATCTTACCTTACGTACCTCAAAATTTGTCTACACGTCAACCTATCAACTTCACCTCAAACTTTGCCCTCCATCTGTTCAAGTGGTGGCCCATATATATATCATACTCAGTCATTCCTACGTTTTTATGCACATAAATGTCTTTACCTATAAAACGCAAATTTGAAAACTCGAAATAGATAATCTAGATTAGAGGATCTTGTCCCCTCCCTCAGACCCTCTAGGCGCTAATAGCCATCCATTTCTATTCAGTACCAAGACGTTTGATGTTAAGAGAAGACTAATAATTCGTTTGACGTTTTTCAACGGATTTAATCGTAAAATTTAACAACAATTTTCATTTTTAGCCTTCTTAACTCCACCACCCCTTTTTTCCAGGATTCATACCAAATTAATTGTATGATTGCACTCCTAGCTCGAAAGGCTAGTAAAAAATCCCTTCAGAAACCCTCCAACTTTGGACCCTTACAAATCTCTGCCACAAGCTAACATACAGTTACATTCCTCTCCCCTTTTAAAACACTAAACTTTCACATTTTCATATTATTGATTCATTATGTTTCTGGTCATGTTAAGCCTTCGAAGTTGAATGAGTACTGTAACCAATCAAACAAAGTGAGGCAGCAAATTTAAGTATCACAAAAAGTAACTGTCTAGTATCGGCACATTAATAAAGTCGTACACTAATAAAGTAGTACACGAGGACTACTCAATGTGTTTTAGTACTACAAGCTTTGCTGCAGCACAATGAGGCCGCAGATACAAGAAGCATAACTCAAACATGATGATTCTAGGGGGCAAAACCGAACAGTGCCTAAAACTTGAAGTCCTTCTTCTTTGACTTGCTATCCTTTTCCTGCATCTTCCGTTTCCTCTTCTTCTCATTCTGCATCAAATTCATATTAAAATTAAGCTATCTCAACAACAAACAAACAAACAAACAAAAAAATAAAAATCAAGCTACAAAATAATTTGCAGAGAGTCGCACCTCAGCAACCATGTCACTGAAATCCTCTCGCTGACTACGGAGCTTCTCTTCCTCCCGGGCTTCCTCGTACCTGCAGAACCACCAGTAAATAAAGCACCCTGCAAGAACATCCTAAATTGAAATGATTCAAGGAAGAACTCCACTTACTTGGCTGGCAAAACGTTGTCCATGACTTCCAACTCTTCTGGGTTTAGAGACACATCAACTCTATCTGATTTCTGACCTCTAAGCAAATCGACCTGAAATGAGAAATGGTGTTAGCTACAAACTTAGGCCTGAGTTACTAACTCAAAAACTTCCTCCATTCCAAATTATATGATCATTATTAACTTTTGAAAGTCAATTTGGGACATTTTCAAACTAAAAATTGAGATGACTTATTAAAAATTATGAAACAATAAAACTTACAATGAGTAATACTTTATAGATAGTTTACAATATTCATTATTGTATTGTATAGATTAAAATTAAAAGAATCTGTCAATTTTGAGTTTAAAAATCTCTTAAGTTGACTTTAAAAAGTCAACAATGATCAAATAATATGGAACGGATGGAGTATTTTATTAGACCTAGCTAAATTTTAACTCTTTAAGTAACTAAAGCATGGAATAATTGGGTCCCTTCTCAATTTGCCAAACATGTAAATGTTAGAGTTTATGCCCTAGAGGCCAATTATTTAATGTAATTGCTTAACATTTCTTTTGATATTTGATTGACTAAATGAATTATTTTATTATGGTTTCATTTACTGTGTTATATAAATGTTAGCATAATAAAAGTCCTTAGAATAATGATACAAATTATATAGCTTCAAGTATGTGACTTGAACATGAGATTATATAATTACAATAAATATCATTACTCTTAAATGTCCCTAGTCGAGTATCATTGAGAATGGGACAACAATGATACATTGAGACTAGTATGTGGATTGACTGATGGCCAAATCTCATTGGTCATTAATATTTGAGATATTAAGTCAATGCATAGGTACATGTTAGAGAACAATGTACTGGACAGACCCAACATGAGAATTCTACGTGGAGCATTATGCAAAGTGTCATAAGCAATTCTCATAGTGACAATGATGTAATGGTCCTCCGACCTGAAATCACTATATTACTATACGAGAATTTATGTACTTTGATATCATCAAAGGTCACCTTTAATAGGATGGACAATAAATGTGATTATTGGGTACATCATGAATCGTGTGAGGAATATGAGTGATCTAGATGGAATTTAACCCTCCTATATATTAGGAGTGATATCCATAGGCCTCTTGATTGAGTAGGACTATAAAATGCATGGCCATGCTCAAATAGTGATTTGTTTCATATAGTCTACTCATTGATCAAGAAAACTCAGATTAAATTATGAAGAGTATGACACATTCCATGACTCGAGTTTAATCTAGGATGTCAAGGTTAAAAGGATTAAATTACATTGAAACATTGGTCACAAAAAGGTTGCATCGAATCATCGATCTTATTATTATTTGCGTAGCAGTGATGCATTACTAGATGCCACTCACTGTTTATAATCTTATAATATGATTTTAAAATTATTGCCAATATAATAATAACCTATAGGGTCACACACTTATAACGTAATTAAAAGAGAATTAATTTAAATTGTAAGGATTTAAATATATCAATATGATTGATAGTATTTAAATTACGAATTTAAATTAACAAGATAATTTGTATATATATATATATATATATATAAATTCGGATTTTACTTTTCTAATAGGATTAGGGTTTTGCTTAACCTTTTGGACTCTATATATATCAATATATCAGCAGTCTTGTTTACGTGAAACGAAATAGAAAAACCCTAGCCGTTTTAGAAAAGAGAGTTGAGAGCAACACTTGAGAAAATCCAGATCTTGGCGGCTAGTACCGGAGTTCTCTTTGCTGCAGATCGTGTGACGATTTGTGGGACGTTCGTGTGGATACCGTAGAGACGCAGTTCCGTTGGATTGCGTTGGAGATTCGAAACCGTTCCAGAATTTCATCGTTGCATTCAAGCTCGGATAATCGGTAAAGCTAATCTAAACCTCTGAATTAATTTGGTTTTCGCATGGATCCTGTTTTAGGGTTTCGAAATAAGTTTTAAAATTTTTAAATTCCGCTGCATTTATCTGTCGGAAACCCTACAGTAAATGAACCCAAAATCCTTCAGCAGAATACACTAATGTGGAGTATGAAGTCCAGACTCTAGAATAGCAAAAGGTAGATAATTTAAGATGCATGTCACTGATCCTGTGCCCTCTTAGAATGGCAAAAGGTAGACAATTTAAGGATGAGGTCACTAACCCTGTGTATATGTATCACGGATGTAAATAATATAGTAGCAAGACAACAATTTACTTTCTCTGCTGCTATTAGACTTGTAACAGCAAAATAGAGAAAAGGGGGGATTATATGCTTCCACGCAGGGGAAAAGAAAATTAATGCACATACCCTTTTCGCTGCTGGCTTGTCTTGCGTACCACTACTTATCACATAGCTGCAGGCAGGAAGGTGAAAGGCATAATCAATCAAGGATTTCCCAGGAATTAAATTTTTTTAAAGAATATACAAAAGTAGATTGCTTACGTATGACTTGTTCCAAGTAAAGTCCCTGGAGCTATCTTTTCTTCTTTTTCTTCAAGCACCTTCAGAAAACAAGGAAACAAACATTAGCCGCAGCGTGAGCATAAATTGATTTGAGATTAAGCCAAAGGGTAGTATACTCACTTGGTAAAGTGGCTTCTCAGTCTCCTTCCTCTGCTGCTTGCGAAGGTCAATAACATCAGGAGTCTCAACGCCAGTAGGAGTGCTGGGAGAAAAAAGAAGATAATGTGACTTACTCAAAAATTCAAGTTTCCAAGGACAACTCAACAGGACATGACCAATTAAGAAATTCACCTACTATTATTGTGAACTATTTCTCTTTAAAATAAATAAAATATAATACTGTCTCGTAACAAATGTCAATTTGATTATTTTGCACAAATTAAGCAATTTTTAACTGACCAAACTTTTAGATTAAGCTTTAATTTCCAATTTTACCCTCAGATACTACATTGATATAAATTATACAACAAGCACATGAAATTCCATACACAACTGAGTCCCCTAGCCATCACATCTCTCATCTTAAAGGGTAGCATGGTAACATTTGTTGACTTTTGAATGAGTGAAACTTATTTTGAAACAAAAAGCCCAAAGGTGACAGGTTGAATAGGGCAAGAACATAACCACATTAAGTATTCACATGATACAATGGTTATGATTAACATGCACATGACAACCTCAGTAGGCACCAAACGTAATAATGCTAATCCAAAAAACTTTGCACCCATTAAAAAGAATGGTGCCGGCCTAAAAGAACAAAGCCAGACATTACCTTGAAAGGCTATCCACTGACTGAATACCATCTTCCATTTCCTCCTCATCCAGTTCTTCCACTTCCTCTTCCTCCTCCTCTTCCTCCTCTTCCTCCAAATCTCCCCAATGCTTAGTTTTATCCTCTGGTTCCTCCTGATCAATAAGGAGATGGTTTAAGAAGTGAGTGTGTTTTCTTACTAACAGTCTAAGGACATAAACTTCTGTTAGATCCAACAAAAGGCCATTTCTGTCTGTAAGAATTTGTCAGAACTACCACAAGCATGGCGATCCTAATATACTAATTATGGAAACCAGGAGATCTGAAGTGAAAGCAGGAAACAGTTTAAGATAAAATACCTCATAGTTTGGTTCTTCTGGTTGCTGACCAAACACATCTCCATATAAAGGGCGACCGAGCTATGTTTAAACAATAGGTAAACAAATAATCAAATAAAATGTAATATCAAATACGCATAAACAGAGCACCCAACTAATTATTGAGTCAAAAAATACGAGCACGTGATAACTTACTTCATCAACAGGTGGTTTACCCCAACCTCCAGCATGATAACCAAATAGAGCTCCATGCGGAATAGGAGCATTTAGCCCAGGAATTTTCAAGTGTGGATAAGAAGGTGGAGGACCATATCTCTGGCAATAAATCATGATTAAGGCAAAACAAGATTGAAACGGTTTTCATCCTAAATCATTAATTTATTGCGACTCAGACATAACAAGACTGAAACAGTATATTCAGTTTACGTTCTAAACTTAAATCAACCAAATATCAAGTGCATACTACTATCTTAGCTACCTGCATATTGATGAGCCATGGAGGAGGAGCACCTTCAGGCATACCAAGAGCTTCCTTTAGTTCCTGTGATAGCATTCCCGGCTTCATCTCCCTTAGTTTTACCTGTATGGCACCGAGAAGTATAAATTAACCACAGCTTTACATTATCGAACAGGTAGGACATGCTAAGCATTCACATAGATGTACACTCATAGAAGAAGCTTAAAATGATCAGGGTGGCATCTACTTGTATTGGACTTGACCACAATTTAAAATCAGCTACCGGAACGACCTCACCCCCCCCCGGGTGGCCCACATCTTAAGTGCAAAGAATAAGATTTTTTGAAACCATCATCAAAAAAATACATGCGTAAGTCCACATAACATCTGTGAAACATTTTATCTAAGAGTGACCCAACATCCTACATAGTATTTTAAAGTTGAGATATTGACAATTCCAAATAAGAAACATTATTTTATTTCAGCACGGCACCTTTTATCCAAACAACAAATCCTGTTTCAAGATTTACATCTCTCTCACATGCCCAACTTCTCCCTCACATGGTGAATGTTAACTTCCAGAAGTTAATCTTCTTTTTTCTTGTTTGCTTTATCTTGGTTGTGCAAGAGACATGGAAGACTTACAGTTCAAAGTAAAACAACAAAATAAACAGCTATGCCTAGGGAACAGTACATACACTAAACATATTCAGTTCAAGTCGCCATCCCAAGAGTATTCACAAAATTGCAACATAAATAAACAGCTTTGTCAAGCAAACACTATGCATACATTTCTGCCTGTATATTAAGCACATACCTCAAACTCTTTTCCTTCATGATACAGATCACCATGTGATGTCAACTTTGGTTTAGTCTGGTATTTAAAAAAGGCATCATGGAGAACCTACAAGCAAGCAACAAGAACAAAAACTGTCAAGACACTGCAAAAATAACAATGCCGTAAGCACACTCCTCCAATTAACTGGGAAATAAAATCTGCATGTCCTAAGATGACGTTGATATTAAGAATCTAAAGAAACCTGATAGTCAATGTCCATCTTCCCCATTTTTGGTTGCATCCTCTCACGTTGCTTCTGTTTAAGTTTCTTGTTGTCCTCCTTTTCAATGTAGGCCTGCATAGAAAAATCAGGGATCAGTCAATGCAACTCAACACAAGATTGCATCTCTTCACGTGGGGTAGAAGATGACGAGAGGGGGGAAGGGGGATTGGAGGAAGTGAAAATGAAGTGTGGCAACTCTATTTCACTAGACGAGCATCTGTAATGACATACATGTACACCACTACCACAAATATGTTTTATAAAGAAAATATGGAAATAGGACATCAGAATTTCTTGTTTCCTTGCCATCCGGATTCCAGGCATTGCACACATAGAAATTCAGAGTAGACGAATTAGAATGAGGAGAGCAAGCTAATATTGTTAGAAAGGAACTTTGAATGAGTAACAAGACCAAGCACCTTCCTGTCAAAAACCAGGTAATTTTCAAGGTACTTAAAAGTTTCAAAGTTCAAACAAATAAGTATTTGAAAACATAAAGAACCCAAGAGAATTTTGGTGGATCATAAATTTACCATCTTCTAGGAACAGCTACAAAAAGCAAGGCCCACCTAATCAAGTGTAGGTGAGGAATATAACATTATAACCTTTTCATTTATGTTATCTGGAAAGGCAAGAAGATGTATGATTTAAAAGAATATGAATCATTATTTATGGATGAATGATTTACATTCAAAAGGCGCCAAAAGGAAGAGATAATACAAATTAAATAGCAAATAAACCAATTCTAATGATAAAGAATTTGCAATATTAAGCATACTTGTCTAATTTTCTCAATGCCTGTGGCAGCAATGAAGTCAGGAAGTTGAAATGGCTGTTTCTCAATACCACGCTTCCCCTGCAAAATAATTTAACAAAAGATGAGGCCCAAAAATATGATAAAGAAAATCTGCAGGAAACTTCGGTCAATTATGTCTCTGACTGCTAATAAACAGAAGTAGCACAAGAATTTCAGTAGTATAGAATATATATCTATCATGACCATTATGCACAATGCAAAAAAATCTGAAAATACAAGGCAGATTAATTAGCATCCCAGTGGTAAAGAATCCCAAGTACTTAGCATGCATAAGAGGTATTCTATCCTAGCCATGTTTATTTGTCAACAAATGGCTTCACGTGTACAAGTCCCAACCCATAGCAAAACATATTGAAAGAGAAACCATTTAAGGGTCCCTCATGCCAAACACCTACATGTCCAGGCTCCAAGGTTGTCACAGCCGCTCGCCTGCAAGAACCAGATATATTCGTATAAGACAAACCTTATTGACACTATCTTCCATCACCCTCTTCCCTAAACCCCTCAATTAATGCCCATCAAATTTCATTTCCTATTCTTTATGGCAAACAAGGGGAAATGATCATATATGATGCATCTGTATATGGACCCATAGTAGTTATAATAGCTACAGTGACTCACCTGCAAAAATTTTCTTTTCTGACACCAATGTCTTGGTACTGGAACAGTATTTCGGTATGATTTCAGAAACACCAGCAGCTTAGGGTCTGCTGAGGTGGCATCCCACACCTGAGAAACATACAAACCCCTAACTTGTAAAATTATGATAAATCATATTTTCATGTAATACTGATGCCAACAACAATCGCAAGATTTTAACATCAAAAAAAAAAATTAAATAATTATTACTACTAAAGTAAATGACTACACAATACTAAACCCACAACACAAACAATATTTCCACATAACAAATGGAAAGGAAATGGTTGATCTCACGTGACAAGATATATAAGAAGGTTATTGGTCATATATACCTTTATGGCAGAAGAGAAACAGGTATTTTGTTATATAGGAAATATCAACAGAGAAGTGTTTCTGATATTAAAGTCCTCAGTATATCTAAAAGATTAAAACATTTCTTCTGCAAAATTTAATATCTCATCTTTTGCAACATAGAAACAAAAGCTAAATATTTAAATGGGGAATTTTTTTTGTAATCAAAAGAGTTTAAGCTTAACTAAGTGCATTTGATGAAATTTAAAAAACAAAGGGAACTCGCAAATTATATAGGAGTCGAGAAATATTTGTCAACTATAGCGAAAGCTGATGATATTGAACACAATTGCCAAAAGTGTTAAAATAAAACTAGAAAGAAATACCAGTCACTGTACATTATATTTTTATTTTCTTTGATAAGTACCATTCACCATCCAATATTACCTCTACTACATCAGGCCTCGAGCAGATTTGTTTCAGTTCCGCAATCTTCATCCGACGCTGAAGCTGAAAAGGAATGCAATTCGCAAGCATTACTATCTCAAGTTAGATAGGAATAAAGAGGACAACCAGACTAACCATGAAACAGTAGCAGTTAATTAATAATAAGAGGGATGCTGGGAATTTGAACCTTTTTCTTTTTATTAGAGATGCCACCTTTCTCCTTTTGCGTGGCATCCTGCTCTTCATCTTCCTCATCCGAATCAGCTTTCTTCTTTGTAGATGTATCAGTGGCAGTCTCATCCTTCTTTTCATTCTCCTGAACCAAATATATGAAAAAAATAAGTTATTTCACCAATAAATCAATATAATAAAGGCAAGTTCATGAGAAACAGTAATTTCTCAATACATTATATAATCTTTTTACCTCAGAACCAGCAAGTTCACTAAAATTGAATTTCTCAAAGACCTTTCTGAATTCCTCATCCAAGACTCCATCTAGTTCTGCCTTTTCAGGGATGTATTCCACTTCAACTTGCTCAAAAGCCTTCAAACAAACAAAAAGTTGCACAAGTTAAGATATCAGTACATTAAGGATGGCAATTTCTCAACCTTACAACTACTTTCACATCAGTTCAACTTAGATTGAGAAATAAATAGAGTACAAATGAATTGGTGAGACAAACTGAAAATTAAATTATTTTTTTAACTACTCATGCATATATATAGCTAATACATTCATTATAACAAAAACAAACAAAAGGCTAGCATTAATTCTTTACCTAGTATAAAACGAAAAACAATAACAGATGTTTCAATCTTCCACGTTTTTATCTTCATAACAAACAGATATACTGGACGGCATAATGCAAGCAAGATTTACAAGAGATTAGAGGCATAATTTATTCTACTCTGATTTCCAGTAAACCAAAGGTTTCTTACGGTATAATATAATGGGCATGTTAGATATATCAAACAATATGTTTAGAACTACATAATTTGTCGTCCGTCATCGAAAATAGTTACACATAATATAGAGATAAAGAATATGTCTGTTGAAGAGTCAAATTTTAGTAAATAAAAATTCTTGCAGCACATGACATCTGTAAATAGAACTAAACGGAAAAAAACATGTGTAATAAATATTTCTCCAAACAATATAATACAGAAATAACAATACTTGAGCAAAAGTGATAATGGTATGTCAAGTTTCACATCTATAGGAGTATCACCAGATAACCCAAACTCTATAATCATCAAAACAAGCTAAGCATTCACTCCATCTTTGTAGAAATCCCTTAAACCTCAACTCTATAATCATCAAAACAAGCTCAAAGTGTATGAACAATACACTAAAATTGAGCAGGAAACAAAACTACTAATTTAAACAAAGATGGGAGTAGAGTAGACCACTAAATAAGACAAGACGGCTACTCAAAACTCTCAACATCTACCCCTATTATACCTTCAGGACAATAAAAAGTCGTTAAACACTCAAAACTGAAACTCCAAAAATAAACAAATGCAAAATGATCTTATAAACAAATACATCTAACCTAATTTTTAATAGATCTAAACCACGTATACAATCACCAGTAAAGCAAAGTATAGAATCAAAAACCCTAACAACAGACACACAAATAAGGATTATTAAAAACAAAACAAAAAAACTACCATTTGAGGATCGGTATTTTCCTTGGCATTATTATTATCACCGTCAACAGCGGAGGAGTCTGTTTCATCTCCGGCCGAAGTATCAGCTGCCTTGTTCTTCTTCTGCTTGCGCCGCCTCCGGCGCCGCTCACTCTCGCGCGATTTCTTCGCCGCGGCGGTAGGGTTTTCAGTCTTCAGGCCACCATTTGGCAATTCGGGTGTCATGTTTATTCAGCCCTCTTTCTTCTTCTTCGATTATAATGGAGTTTTATATATGGTGCAGCGAGAGTCGAAGAACACAGGTGGAAGATGGCGAGTTGAAGGAGAGGACCTTATATAGAGAGAGAAAAATAAATTATTAATAATATTATTATCTGAAAAATCAAACACGTGGCAATGCATGCTTTTTGGATCTTGTGTTCTACTTTGGGTTGTTGAAGACATTATTTCCCAGATTTGGGGCCAAATTGGAATGGTTGCGTTTTAGTTTAGGCCTTAGTTCTCATTTTTAATTGATACCCAAACTCTGGGCCTCAATAAACATGGTTGATAGTCAGTCTGGGCCTCATTCATTACTTTTAATGTACTTCATGTGACCATTTAAGATTAGAGAAGAATAAATATGTAAATAAGTAGTATTTTTAAAATAATGTACAATAATAATAATTCTATTAGCTACATTTAAATAAATTTATGTTAATATTCAATCTCAAAAAATCTAGGTAACTTCGAGAAGTCATAAATGTTCTAATATTTTAGAACGAATAAAGTATGTTAAAAGACTACTCATAAAGCGGTTTTGGGATTAAAAAAAATTATTGATATGAATGAAAAAATTACACAAGAATCCAAGAAGGAAATATTTTAAATTTTAAAAATTAAACTATAAATAATTAATACTATTTTATACGTTTTTTCACAAGAATCCAAGAAGGAAATATTTTAAATTTTAGAAATTAAACTATAGATAATTAGCAGTATTTTAGACATTGCCGGTTCAAATTAAGTAATTAAGGACGTGAGAAAACAACTGCTGAAGCCTGAATTGTAGGAGTTGTAATATGAATTGTAATGTAACAGCCTTTATTTTTTAAATTACTTTATTTTATAAATAGTTTTATGTACACAAATAATTATATACAAACATAAAAAATAAAAAGTATATAAGGGTCTTAGATTTTAAATTATTGATTTAATTTTTTAACCTTTTATATACTCCCTCCGTCCCAAATTAACTGCTTAGTTTTGACTTTTTTAGTCAAATTGACTATTTTTAAAATTAATAATTAAGCATATATAAATATATTTTTTAACATTATAAAAATTGGTATTAGTAGTAAATTGTATATACTTTCTTTTGGTTATAATCTCTTCACCTATATTTTGACAAAAATGGTACAAAAATTAGTTTTAAAAATAATCAATTTGACTAAAAAAAGTCAAAATTAAGCTGTTAATTTGGGACGGAGGGAATAATTTTTATAATCTATATAACAAAATACAATTGATTTTAAATTTCCCGCTCATTGTAATAAATCATCTGGGCCGTCCAAAGTTTAGCACAAATCTCACCGTCCAAATTTTATATCTCTTTGTCTTCGTCTCTCTCTACCCCCATTTCTCCCCCGGCTCTCTGTTTCTTTTCTCCTTCCCTTCCAAAGTGCCGGAGGTACGGGGTTATAGGGTAGGGTTCAATATATGGGATGACAGATTGTGTACGACTGATTGTGTTCGTTTTTGTGCACATATCAACTCTTATTTTATTAGTTGGGCCGTAATCTTTGTAAAGATGAAAGATTGCTTCCTTCCTAGGACAAACAACTGTGGACCCCACTCCCACCATAAACTTGTTCTTCATTTTGAGATCCAAAAACGCAACAACCACCACATGGGATACTTCTTCAAAGAAAATTCAACAGCTGAAAATTGAGAAGAAATTAGTGTTTTTTACTCTTCAAAGAGAAAAAGGAAAGGAAGTAGGAGAGGAAGGGAGATAGAGTTACCCATTTATATAATCAGCACATTTTGATAGTAAATTCCTATCTCTTTCTCTCTCTCTCTCTCCCTCTCCCTCTCTCCCTCAATATTATACATTTCTTTTATAAAACAACTTTTTTTTTTCTTTCTTTTTTTGTACTTAGAGATGATGGGTTTCCAAGAAAATGAGAAAGGTGGCAACAAAAAGTACAGGAGGATGGATTCTGGCTCAATTGAAGAAGAAGAAGAAGATGGTGTTGATGTCTCATATGGTGATCAAAAACAACAAGAAGAGAGGACAAATAACACCAAGAAATATGTTTTGGCCTGTACCATTTTTGCCTCCCTCAATTCTGTGCTTCTTGGCTATGGTTGGTATATCTGACCTTTTCATTTGTGTTTCTTCATAAAAATATTATCTGCATCTCACCTGTATCCTTTGTATTAATACATTTAATCATCTTTATTATGTTCTCTTGGATGTTTTCTCCATGATCTGCTTGCTACTACTCATGGAAATGATCTGGCCTACTTGGATCTCATTTTCGATATTTGCATTGTTGTTGGTTTTGGGTTTTAGACTGGAACTCATGTGAGATTTTTGGGATTTTTTTCTTCACTATTTTTTAAATATGGCTTAAGGTATTTAACTTTTCAATTCAATTTGGAATAATTTGTTGGACCTCACTGTTTTTTTTAAGCTGTAGAACTTTGTTATTTTTCCTATTTTATCTCCTAATTTCCTCTCATGATAAAAAGATTTACTTTTTCCTATTTTATCTCTTAATTCCCTCGCATTCCTGCATAATCTCTGTTAAAAATAACTGTACATAAAAAAAATTATTTTTGAGTTTTTAAATTGCACACATATAGTGTGTGTGCCTAGTATTATAATTTGCTTAATAGATTATTTCTTTCTAGTCTACTTCAGCAGTTCAAGTTCAACTTCATAGAACGGATGGACAAAAGGAAAAAGAATTTTATTTATCATTAAAATTGTATCATTCAGGACATGCATTTTGGGTGTAGGGAGAACTTGGTAGCCACAGTTGCAGGTTGGGAAAAAAGAAATGCTTTAATATATTTCTGCGGGCTTTGACCAAAATCTGGACAGTTGATTTACTGTCAGTTTACTGTAGTAGTTTCTTTGAGATGATGTTAAATTTATTCAACCACATTTGTAGTGTCATTTTGTTTCTGTAGCTTAATTCTTTTGATCATCAACAGATGTGGGGGTTATGAGTGGAGCCATTTTATTTATTAAAGAGGATTTGAAGATCAGCGAGGTACAAGTTGAAGTACTTGTTGGAATTTTAAGCATAGTTTCACTTTTGGGTAGTTTAGCTGGGGGGAAAACATCAGATGCAATTGGTAGAAAATGGACAATGGCATTTGCTGCCCTTGTTTTTCAAACAGGCGCAGCTATAATGGTCCTAGCTCCTTCTTTTCGAGTACTAATGATAGGCAGGCTTTTTGCTGGAGTTGGGATAGGCTTTGGAGTCATGATTGCCCCTGTTTACATTGCTGAGATAGCGCCTGCAGTTGCTAGAGGATCCCTAACCTCCTTCCCCGAAATCTTCATAAATTTCGGGATCCTTCTTGGTTATGTCTCAAATTATGTATTTTCGGGACTGCCTGCACACATAAACTGGAGACTAATGATTGCCGTTGGCATTCTCCCCTCAGTTTTTATCGGGTTTGCTCTCCTCATTATCCCGGAGTCTCCTAGGTGGTTGGTAATGAAAAACCGGATTGATGAAGCAAGATCAGTGCTTTTAAAAACAACTGAAAGAGAGAGAGAAGTAGAGGAAAGATTGGCAGAAATACAGCAAGCAGCAGGGCATGCAAATGCTGAGAAATATGAAGAGAAAGCTGTCTGGCGTGAACTACTAAATCCTTCTCCTGGAGTTCGACGAATGCTGATCACTGGTTGTGGAATCCAGTGTTTCCAACAGATCACAGGTATCGATGCCACTGTATACTACAGCCCTATAATTTTCCAAGATGCTGGGATAAAGAGTAAAGCCGAGTTTCTTGCTGCAACAGTTGCTGTTGGGTTCACAAAAACAGCATTCATATTGGTAGCTATATTTCTCATTGATAGATTGGGTAGAAAGCCCCTCCTTTATGTGAGCACGATTGGAATGACTCTTTGTTTGATCACCCTAGGACTTACTCTTTCTGTACTGGGAAATAGTCCAGTTGGGATCAAATTGGCGATTTTATCAGTATGTGGGAATGTTGCTTTTTTCTCAGTAGGGATTGGACCGGTATGTTGGGTTATGACATCTGAAATATTCCCTCTAAGGCTTCGAGCTCAGGCATCAGCGATTGGCGCAGTGGGGAGCCGGGTCAGTAGTGGTGTGGTTGCTATGTCTTTCCTCTCCGTTACTCGAGCAATTACTGTTGGAGGAACATTTTTTGTTTTTGCAGCAATTTCTGCTCTCTCGGTTGCTTTTGTTTATAAGTGTGTTCCAGAAACTAAGGGGAAATCTTTGGAGCAGATAGAAATGCTTTTCCAGAATGAAAGTGAATGGAGAGGTGGTGAATTGGAGCTTGAAGACGAGGAGCATTTAGTTCAGAAGCAATGACTAGATAAGTGAAAGAGCTTATGATTCCATACAAAATTTAAAAGGAAAAATATATACTCTCAACAGAAACCATACATTAGTTCTGGGGTAAAACCAATGTTTTTAGACCTGGACCGATCATCGAACTGAAAAAAAGTACTGGGTCCAACCAATGGTCGAACCGTTATTGACACAACGATGTCATTAATATGTAATAAATAATAAATAATTAAATATATTAATTATTATTATATATTATATATAATATTTAGTAAATATGTAAAATTAATCAATATCTACAAAAAAAAATTAAACCTATTTGTACAATGTTTACTTTATACAATTCAAATACATACTAAATTTATATAAAAATAAAGATATTAAAGTATGATCATAACTCAAGACTCAAGAGTGATAAAATCAAACATAAATAAACATAAACATCTCTAGGATACATTCAATCAAATTCGGTAAAAAAAAACTAAATCTATTTGTACAATGTTTACTTTATACAATTCAAATAAATACTAAATCTATATGAAAAGAAAGATATTAAATCATGATCATAACTCAAAACTCAATCTAGGATACATTCAATCAAATTCAAAGGCTTAAATTAGCACCCAAAAAAAGGTAGGAAACCGATAAAACCGGTAAAACCAGTGACCTAGTTACCGGGTCACTGAGTCGACCGGTTCAACTGCCGAGGCACCGGGTCTCAGTAAATTTTGGTCTAAACTGGTTAATTGGTCCAAATCGGACCGGAATGTGAACCGGTTTCAGTTTTTACTGGTCCGATCGGCGGTCCAATCTGGGTCTAAGAACCTTGGGTAAAACAAATGAAGTGAAATCTAATAACAATACTTTTTACTCCGACTTTCTTCATTTTACCTGAATCTCTCATCTAACTGAGAAGCTTGTAGAGTTCTTATTGTGCTTCTTATTATGTTGATGATTGTGTTTTCCTCTACTTATCAGGTTTCTCCAAGAAAAATCTCAAATCTCTAACCTAAAAAAATTGCAACTTGGTCGGAGGACCACCTTGAGATATTTATATCTGCATGTCTTGCACACAATTGAGCTATTAAACCCATATTATTCTTATAGAAATAACTTGAAATAATTCTTCTTTTAACAATGAAATACTTGTAGGTTATTTTTAAGTTATGCGAAGGGAAAGTGTAGTTATATGTGCCTTTTCACCTTCTCAACCCTTGTTCATCATATGTTTTAGGTATGATCCTATTTTATAAAGTAAAACTCATTAAGCGTAAGCATTAGACAGAGTCGGCCCTGGGTATTTTAAGGCCCGGGGCAAAATTTCTTGAGTTTGCACAGTGACGGGGGTTCGGGGTCAGCACTCCCGAGCCAATTTTTTTTTAATACTATTATATTTTTGTATTTTTTTTTTAATTTGGCGGGAGTTCGTAGTGTATTGAGATGAAACAATTTTTTTAATATAAAAATTTTACAAAAGTTTTTTCACTACATAATTAAAACAATATTTCATATCAACAATTGTAAAGGTGGTTTTAAAAAAAATAAATTAAAAAAATAGTAAGGTTGCCTTTGTAGTCAATATGGTGCCACATTTAAGGTCATTATGTGAAATTAACCTTATGATTGATCATTTGTCATTTGTCATTTATCATTTGTCATATTAACCTTATGCCATTAGACCAGAAAAAAAGGAGTAAGCTTAGTTGCTAAATTATATCTCCGGTAAATTTGCAAACTAAAATGGTCATGGTTGAAACTCAAGTGTAGTCTGTAGATTCTGAAAAGGAAAGCACATAAAGGTCACATGCACTGGAGAGCACTACAATAAAAAAAGATAGAGATGGCTCATAAAGGTTCTATCCACCGAAACATTATGGCCTGGTAGTTGATCTTGTTATTTTTTCTTTGGATTATTGTACGTTCGGGATTTATTTAAATTCCCAGTTCATTGAGTCATCATCACAAGTATAAATAAACATAATGAGATGAAAAATACAGGTACATGGCCCCATTGCCATCTGCTCTATCATAAATATAGATTAGACAAAAGACCCCCTTACCTACCAAGTTTGAGCATACACAGGTACACAAATGGAGACCCTAAATATAACATGTTGAATCCAAATAGTTCTAATCTAACACCTGCATCTGAATGGCAACATGATTTTAAGAGGAGCTAATAATGTTCAAGATTTTATGGTAACTATATTTAAGTCGGCAAATATACTAATTAATTTAAGTTAAACATAGATAAATAACGCATGAAGTTATTGAGCAAGTGGCATGTCCATATCATTTCCTTGATTTTCAGTGGAAGAGAGAGAGCATTCTGTTATTGTCGCAGATTCTCATGCTTATATACTCCGGAAAAGTTGAGTATTCCAACTAATCCATGCATTGTGAGAAGACATTTAGATGCTTAGATCACAACTTTTGTGTGTCCTAAATTTCCCAAAAGTCATCAGACTCGGTATGAAAGTTTCCTATGCAATCATAAAACATTAATTATACAGAAATTATTGCCATCTCCCAATGATATTTCATATTGTTACTAAATAGCAGAAATTTACTTTTACTGCTTCATCAACACATAGGAACATGAAAAAAATGGTTTAAAACCTCTAAAAGAATGATAACAACTTAAATCTTATCACATCTCCATATCATGATCCGTCAGCATTGGCAACAGTTGAAATATGTGATCTATCAGAACAGAAAACATGCACATAGTGATGATAAAAATAATTTTTTTTTATAAAAAAAAAAAAAAACTTTCAGTATACTTCAAAATTTAAACAAATAGACAAATCCCAATAACTTATCTAACAAATAGTGAGCATAAAGTGGCCAATATGCTTGAAATTATTCTTCTATTGCTATTTCAATATTCAGATCATACAAGTGGAACAAAATTAACAAGACGAGCACAAAATTATTAACTATGACTAATCTAAACTTGTAAAAAAGAAAAAGAAGACATTTTTCTTACATTTTGGTCGCAAAAGGTATGAACTGAGTTGGTTCATAAGCGCATACAACAGGCTTCAACATTGTACATAGATACAGGCAATGAGATGATGCGTATTTTTGACAACTTTATTCTGTACACATTATGACGATGCAGAAGAAGAATTGCAGAAGATGCAGCAATCTGACATGATTTGTCTAATGATGCTTCCTTCTTCAACCTTAAGCCCTCTACTCTGCTTATTCCAAAGGTGCACTGCATAGCTCTGGTCGCGAATATGCCTGAGCTTAGCAACCAACCATCTTGAATCACTCTCATATCTAGGCCCCTGAAAGAAACTGTGTATTCTACTCCAATCAACTGGATAAAACGTCATTGGAGGCAGAATTGTAAAATTAAAACCAGGCCTCCCAGTAACCCTCGAAACAACCCTAGAAACCAAGTAAGGCCCATTATGACCCCATTTATTCCCATCAAATGTGAGTGCAAATTCTTCAATGAACTTGTAAAGCAAGGGATGCCCTTTATCAAAGATCATAACAGCATTGTTCAACCGAGTCCAATTTTTTGTTTCGGCATCAATAGCCTGTGCCCCTATCGCATTTCTTAGCTTCTTAAAACTTCTCAAAACTATAACATCAGTATCTATATAAACCCCACCAAACTTGTATAGTAAACCAAGCCTAAGCAAATTTGAAAGGTTTTGACCCAAAGAAATTTCCCCAGGATGCACATTCCCTTTCGTTAACCTAATAAGCCAAGATTCTGCCCCAGTGTTCTCAAATAAATAACTGAAATCGGGTGAAATTGCAGTCACCCGAAAACCCTTGTCCCAAAAGGGCCTTAAAATCTGATTTCCCCTTATTGAATCCAAAGAATTTGACACAATTAACAAACACCCATTTGGGTGTGAATTAAATAAAGCCTCTATTGTAAACAATTCTCTATCACCAAATGACTCTAATGAAGAAATCCAAGTCATGAAAAAGCGAACCTTGCAGGAATTTCCACCAAAAAATTCCTTCACTTTTAATGAGAACTGCTTCGGCCTACTCTTGGTACGCAGAAGTTTGAACACATTCTTGCTATTTCCCCTCAATTTCGTAGGCGCGTGGACTACAGAATTATTGGTGAAAGAAACCAAATTGAGCGATTTATGCAAAAGGGACAAATCTTTTTTCAAAATTGGAGGTGGGTTTTCTTCTTTTACTGCATACATCAAAGAAGTAGAGAGTTTTAGGGAAGAAGAAGGAACCCACTTTCTCGAATCTCCGACGGGATTTTCCGGCGAGAAGCTGGTGGCCTCCGCTGGGGTTTTGGCGGGAACAGGGAGGTTCAGTAAGAGCATAGAAGCTCCATTGTAAGCTAAGAGTAGAAGAAGGAAAAGGGAGAGAAGACCAAAGAGAGATCTCCTGGTCTTTTGGAAATGGTGAAGAGAGAGAAAATTGTGAAACTGAATGGTGCTGGAGTAGTAACTATTGATGTGGTCCATGGGTGATTTTGGAACTATTTTTGCCCTGTGATTGTTCCGTTCTTGTGGATTGTTGAGTGTGTTTCTACTGAGAAGGAGGAGAGAGATTCTGAGCATTTTCAATGGCGGACGCGGCAAAATACTGAAAAAATCAAAAGTGTTTTTGGTGTTTTGGGCTTTTCGAGAGATTGAAGAAGATTGGCTTTAGCCTTTAGCTGCCTATTGAATTGTAGCTCAATTAATTTAAAAGGCCAATGGGGGAGCATAAGCAAACTTAGAAAGTCAATCTTTTAATGAACTTAGTTTTAATTAAACTTCCTTATCATGTTATAAACTTTGTTTCAATAATGATTCCCCTTTCTACCAAATACTTATAGTAGTATTTTATTATGTTGTGGTTTGAATTATTCCAATAGCATATCATATATTAGGAATATAATTTTGACATTTTAATTTTTTTTGGTATTGATTGATAGGACAAGATTTGAGTATAGCATGACATAATAATCTAAGAAAACAGAAGACAATTTAATAAAAAAAAATGTTTAATCATGTGGTTTTCAAGTATACATGTATGATAAGATAATACCAATTCCACAACAAAAACATAAGTACATAATTTGTAAGAATCAGACGTGAAATTTAACGATCTTATGAGCTCAATTTTAACCATTAAATTAAAAATAATTGAATTCTATTATATATCACTTATTTTTTTTATATTTTATGTATTTAGTACTCTTTTCATTTTAAAATAAAAGTCTCAGTTGGTTAATACCTCTTAAAGTTAAAAATAAGCACAATTGAACAAACTTCTTATACTACTAAGAAAAAAGTTATGCATGTTTCTCTATAAACAAAGATTTTTGGGTCAAGCACCATGTTCCACCAAACAAGCAATTAATGAGCTCTATCATTGTCTTTATTTTATTTTTATGATTTTGGCAGAAGAGAACAAACACAGTTTGTCATTACTCATTCAGAACATACAATTCCGCAAAATGGGGAGAGCCAGCCACATAAGACTAATAAGACTTAAATATTTTTCTTATTCGGACATGTGAAATAATCCCTTTAAAGTATTATTATTTTTATTTTAAAATTAGAGATATATTTTAATTTTTAAAAATTAATTTATGAAATTTTAAAATTATATATATATATATATATATACACACACACACACCATTACAAGTGTAATGCCATTCTTGAATATACCTAGACCTGGCAATTAAGGCCCAGGCCCGCGGGCCGGGCGGGCTTGGCCCGTAAAAGTTGGGCTACGGGCTCAAGAATTTCAGCCCAGGAAAAACTGGGCCTTTTTGGCCCGGACCGGTTTTGGCCCGGCCCGACCCGCGCGGCCCGCGGGTGGCCCGGCCCGTCCACATATTATTTGCAAAAAATCAATGCCAATGCTTCCAAGAAGACTTGAACCCAAGACCTCTCCAACTTCATAACAAGTGTTTATACCAACTGAGCTACAATAGTTATTGTTATGTATATGTTACATATATATGTATATATATATATATTATTAACATATATATATATATATAACAATATATATTATTAATGTATATATATTATTAACGTTATATATATATATATAATAAAATTTATTATTATTTATTTTCCTCTCTCTAAGTTATCTTCTCATTTCTCAAGATTTCCAAAAGTTTTTAAAAAATTGTTTTATATATATATATATATATATATATTATTAACGTGTATATATAACAATATTTGTTATTATTTATTTTCCTCTGTCTAAGTTATCTTTTTATTTCTCAAGATTTCCAAAAGTTTTACTAACATTATATATATATATGTATATTATTGTTATATATACGTTATTATTATTATTATTTTATATATATATATACACACACACACACGTTATTGCCTTATTGGTATGAGTTCTTATTTAGTAATGACTAATGAGAGGTGTATATATTAGTAACGTGTTATTATTATTATATATATATATTATTATATATATTATTAATGTTATATATAATTATATATATTATTAACGTTATATATATAACAATATATATTATTAATATATTATATATATATACGTTATTGTTATATATATTTATATATTAGTAACGTGTATATATATATATATTATTAACGTGTATATATAACAATATTTGTTATTATTTATTTTTCTCTGTCTAAGTTATCTTTTTATTTCTCAAGATTTCCAAAAGTTTTACTAACATTATTTTATATATATATATATATATATATATATATATATATTATTGTTATATATATATATATATCTTATTGTTATATATACGTTATTATATATATATATATGTATGTATATTATTGACGTGTGTGTGTGTGTATATATATATATATATATATATATATATACACACACACACACACACGTTATTGCCTTGTTGGTATGAGTTCTTATTTAGTAATGACTAATGAGAGGTGTATATATTAGTAACGTGTTATATATATATATATATACACACACATATATATATATAATTATATATATTATTAACGTTATATATAAATTTATAATTATATATATTATTAACGTTATATATATAACAATATGTATTATTAATATATTATATATATATACGTTATTGTTATATATATTTATATATTAGTAACGTGTATATATATATATATATATATATATATTATTAACGTGTATATATAACAATATTTGTTATTATTTATTTTTCTCTGTCTAAGCTACCTTTTTATTTCTCAAGATTTCCAAAAGTTTTACAAAATTTGATACATATATATGTTATTGTTATATATATATACACGTTATTGTTATGTATATATATATATATATATATTTATATTTATATATTAGTAACGTGTATATATATAATTATATATATTATTAATGTTATATGTATATATATATAACAATATAAATTAACTGTGTGTATATATATATATATTATTAACGTATACAATGTCACAAAGTTCGTCTAGCTCAGTTGGTAAGAACTCTTGTTTAGTTGTAAGTGGTCATGAGTTCAAACCTTCCCAAATGCATTGTTTTAAAAAAAAAAAATTGAAAGCCCGCGGGCTGGCCCGGCCCGGCCCAACCCGGGCCACGGGCCTATTGTTTTCAGCCCATAAAAACCCGGGCCTTTTCGGCCCGGCCCGTTCTTAGCCCGGCCCGTCTCAAGTCCGGCCCGTTTGGGCTGGCCCGGCCCGTTTGCCAGGTCTAAATATACCAAATGAAATGTTTCACACCCACTTTGGTTGCTCATTAATTGTTAAATTCAGACATTCTCTGTTTATTTATTTACTCACGGTTTTTTTAGTTTAATTGATAGGATGAGATTAAAATTATGATGATACATTTTAGAACACTATGTCATTTTATTTTATTATTCACTAAGAAATTGATTACTTTTGTGAAATAAAAAAAAATAACAAATCAAACTTTTTTATTAATTATATTTCCAACCTTCCCTCTACACAGTAAAAATTGTACTTCTAAAGTAAAAAAATAATTACCTCGCAAGCAAGCTTCGTTCTTATCAATGAACGAGTCCAAGTTTGAGAACGAGTCCAAGTGCTTCGTTTTTATCAATGAACGAGTTCAAGTTTGAGAATGAGTCCAAGTCTCTTTGCGCATATTAGACACCCGTACATACGAATTTTCCAATATTAATTGTAAATTAAAAATATATTATTAACAACAGGTTATTAAAATTTGCACACGAAGAGTCTGGGACCAACAATTGGGTTGATATTCACATTCTCTTCACTTCGAACATTGATAGTCCAATTCTCCTTCCATAGGCGTAAGGTATAGCTAATATGACCCCAAAATATTAGAAAGGATCAAACTTTAACGCTACGTTTCGATTGGTGTAATAAAAATATTGTTTGATTTGTTTATTACATTCAGAATATTAATTAATTTAAAATTATAATTTTCATTTCTGAAAAGGGGTCGTCAATAAGTCATTTCATCCATTATTTTTAAGTAATTGGCAAATATACTCCTGTAAAGATATAACAGTGCTTTACAATTTCACATTCGATCAAATTCGTTTGCTGAGAACGGTAAGAGAGGACTAGCCGAGGAGAGAAGATGACAAACCACATATCTCCAATCGATCGATCCACAAAACTCCTTGGTTGAAATTGGTACATGATCAAACCACAAATCACCAATCCAAACGTATACAATATTTAAAACTTTTAAAAATCATTGCATAGTCAAACCCCAGCAAATCAATCCATGTTATCATCATATACTCCTTGTATTGTAATAAACTAATTCCAGTATAGATGGCAAAAGATTGCAGCATTTTAGTATACAATATTTTTCAACTAGTGACAAATTCGTGCAGATCAAATTATAAGGGTCAACATGGACACATAATTTGCTTACTTCAATCATTTTGATTTATTATTTTAAGTTGTTTGATAATTAGACCGGCTGTTGTTCAAATATATGCATGTTCATGCATGTTTAAGGATGTAAGCATTACTTGGCAAAAAATGTACTATATTATGCGTCTAACCAGCACATTTATTTATAACTGAACTTCCCAAATATTCCTTTCATGCTAAATCCAATAAAATATACCCTCCACAATAAAATTTATCGGTACATAATATTCAACAACAATAAAACCAGGTACATAATATTCGACAACAATAAAACCAAACTCCCCCAAACATTAAAACCTAAGAAAACATAAATATTTGACTTGTAATCTTCCTCTTGGATATATAGATCTCTACATTCTAGCTCTGGTCAGTTCAGATGATTGTCTTGCAATTCTCATATCCCTTACAATAGACACACCACATAATGCTTTTGCTTATTTTAGTTCTCTTCAGATGAAATTCTCTGTTTTGCCTTCGTAAAATTATACTGGTTTTGCTCCTCACAACCTTGATGAATTCCTGATCAGAAGAGCGAGCCATGTAACAAATTAAGACATGTTAAATGACTAAATTCATTAAAAAGAGGAAAAGAACCTAAACTAATAACGAAAAGAACTACTAGTTCAAAAGCTCGAAAGCTAGTTGACTTCAACATTCTGCTTTTACCATGCCTTCTATATAATAAAGACATGAAAAAGAGGGCATAGAAAACTCTGCATTTCTTCATGATATAATATGCCTAGTTTACTTTTATTTAGCAATCACATTCTCTTGAAGTCCATTTCTAAAACACGCTGATACGATGCCGCATGTGTCCCCCTAAATAAAATGAATAAGTAACATAGTAATAACAGGCTATGTTATTCAAGTTTATAGCTTATAAAAATAAACCAACACACCCAACAATAATAACTTGGTATCTCTAGAAATGCAGACACTAGGATAAAAGAGGAAAAGACTTGGCGCCACTCGACTTTGTGCTAACCCTTCAAATATAACAACACAATTACAGGAACTTTGGCCCTAACTAGGAGAAACTGCACTACTACATAAGTTAGCCAAGGTCAACTTTTTGCCATCATGCACTATGCTTTGAGTTTCCTCTAGCTTCCTCAAAACAATGATATTGCTACAGCAATATAATCAGACTGACAACCAGATGGGTCAACAAGCAATTGTTGCAATATAAAATTCCAAAATATAATCCAAGATATCAATAGACAACCACGTGATTATTATGGAGGAAATAAAGCTACAACAACAGAATAGATGATCAAAAATGTGGAGAGTAACAACAAAGATGTAAGATGAAAGCAGTTTAGAACCTGCATAAATGTATGCAGAAGCCAAAAAGCTCAACACTAGAAAATTCAAATAAACGAGTAAACGACTGATGAATTATGTCATCCAAGGTTCAATTGAAAAATAGGTCATATAACAAAAGGCAAGTGACGCGAGATAACTCTATATTAGGGGAAAATATTAATTTTTTAAGACGATAATGAGAAAATTTGAAACCATGTCTTCAGTTAAGCATTTGTACAATCTTAATACCTACACATAGAAAAAGGTAACTTGGAAGTAAAATCAGCCCATGATAAGTAGATGGTGACAAATCTTCAGTTGCAAAATTCTTAAAGCTGCAAATACACTGGAACCATTTGACAATGCTTTCTATATATACTTCTTTGCTTTCTCCGGTAAAGAGTTGTTTAGAAGTCTAAAGATATTCATCACATGTTATAGCTGTAGCCTATAGATGGTCTGAAATTTCAGACTTGCGATGCAATAGAAGATTTGAGATTTTAAGCTATCCCCATCCCAAATCAAAGCAAATTCAGACTGACAAATCTAGAAAATATAAGGCTAGTCATTTTGCTGAATGAAATTTAAGAATAAGAATGCATCAAAGATACAGTTTCTAACTAGCCAAACTCTAAAGAGTTTCTTACAGCTCCAAATAAATCAAGAATATAAACAATAATTCATGGTAACATATCATAAATCATACTCAAATAAATTTGATGTCTTTGGTCTGAGGGAAAAACAAGTGAAATGTGTAACCCATAAGCCAAATTTGAGCATTTTAAGTTCTAGAATAATTGCCCCATTAAGGTATAGTAAGTTACCTGTGCTAAATATAAGGATTTCTTAATCTCATAACTAAAGGCTTAAAATGGCTCATGGTTAATGAAGACAATTATCGGATTTGTTAATGTTCGCTAGCAAGTGTTTTATTTGAACCAACTTAGAATGGGTTAATAGAAAACATCTCCTAATCCAATTTTGGGTCCAAATAAACCGGCCAAACAATATTGCATCATTTGTATGGATGTACTACAGTGGGTAAAGTTGTCTTCTCCAGTTTAAAATGGACTGTAATTATACACAAATAATTAACGTCTCTTACATGTCCTCTGATATATTAGTTTTAAGACTTGACGGAAATCTCTCTCTCCAAAATATATTACAAGTAGAGACAGCAATTTACAAGGTTAGGACACTGGCAAGAACTTCCCCTTTTCAGATGGAGGGATTCACAAATGAACTTTAGGCCTCAACAAACTCATATTTTCCTTATCTTGTAGAACAATTGTGGTGGTTTTCTCCCAAGAGGCATGGTCACTGCAGGTAGAACTTGGAAGGGTGGTCCGTGGTCCAGTATAAGGTCCTAACTCTATTGGAGAGAACAAATTTAAAGGAATAACTTCATAAGATGCAAATACAATTGTAAGTTGCTAAGACTTTGCTTGTGCACAAGATACAAAAAGAATTTTTAAGTTGCAGATCGAAACTATGACTTTGCTTGGGAGTTTATATATGAAGAGAAGAAAAAGTTTAGGAGAGATCTCTTTTGTTACTTAGAAGTTGAGAAGAAAATAGGAAAGGAAAAATGAAATAAAACAAAAAGGAAAAGAAAGAAAGAAAGAAAGAAAAGAGAAGCAAGTAGCGTAGATAACCCCCAAAAGTACAAATAAGGAAAGTGTATATACTTTTCTCTTCCTTTCTCATTTCATTGAAACAAATATTGGAGAAAAAGTGAGGTGCTTTGCTGATTTCCTTCCATTTCTCTTCTTTTCTCTCTTTAATTAAACTCCTAAATTAATGACAATCTTCCTAAATTTTGAATAGAAATCCTGTCAGCATTTTAATTTACTGCAGGTCAACCAATATGGCCAAGAAAAGCTAGTCCCTCCATAAAACTTTTGTGCTTGAGATGAAAATTAGCAGGAATTCCCGGTACTGTTTGCACATCATCTGTCAAAGAATTGTGGCTGGAATGTAATGCTGAAAAGGAGGGCCGATAGAAAAGGATGGGAATTTTTTGATACAAGAATACTAGCTAATAATGGGAGTTAAGACCACATGGAAGAAACATTCTTAAAATTGATAAGAGTGGAAATTTCCAACATTAATGACTCGGTACTGATTCACAAACCACTACACTTGGGTCATAAGATTTTGTCTCTGTGTTTCATACAATAGATGACAGCACATAGACTATTTATGGTAGTGATTCAATTAAATGCACTAGCGGAAGCTACAAAGAGTAGACGAACCAACTGTGTAATTCAGTCTTTCATCTAAACTTCAATTACACCACCATCTCGAAATGAGAGTCCTATTTTTTTTCAAATATAAAACAAATTATCTTAAAAATTATGTCTAGGCATGTCTTGTACAAATGTTAAAATTCCTAAAAAAGGACAACAAAAAATTAGGACTCCCTTTTCTAGATGGGCAAAGGAATTATATTGTACTACATATGTTTCTAATACATATGTTTCTGGCACAATCACCTATCACTGGACCATATCCCTGTCTCTCCACCAAATGCTTGATCAATTAGTCCATCCATACAAATTGACATTAGTAAATTATCATTGCCAAAGAGTCGAGCTACTAAACTCATAACTCAGCTAACCAAAATAATATGCATGTCTGATGCAATAATTTTAACCTAAAAGAACATGTCAAAGACCACAAGTCGACATAAATTTTCATTTCAAAACTCCAGTCAACCATTAAAAACCAAGCCCAACATTAAAAGAGCAGCACTATCTATTCAAACTGATGAGACGGCACAAAAAGATTGTTACCTATGCTTTGCATAACATCATGGTTCAGAGCAGCCCTCTCCGTCTCTTGTAGTCACTGACTGTCAAGGTCAGTGCATGTCTCCTCCCATCATTCTCCGGGACCTGGCATCCTATTGTTGCTTCCATCCTTTGTTTCCTTGCCATGAATCCCGCTTGGGCTCCATGAGCCCCACCAAACTTTTGAAGAATAGCCAATGAAATTGGCAGCTCAAAATTATGCAGCATATTTGACTCTGTCCCTTGATCCACAGGAGCATTTGTATCCACCAACTTCCCTGCATCGGCCGCAGCCTCCAAGGCTGCTGCAGTAGCTACAATGCCAGCCTCAGATGTAACTTCACCTACTGCTCCAATGCCATCAGGACCCGTCAATGCTGAAGTTGGATCACCATTTTCTGCCACTGCAACCTCATCTCCTCCGCTTGCCTTTGGAACATAGTAATTTCTTGACCTAGTCCATCTCCTTGAAAATGGATCATAACCAGCTTCACCAGCCTTTAATCCTATGTTTGGTTTTAATCCAGATGCATTTTTGAAATTCTCAACTCTGTTCTTTCTGTTCATTTCCGCCAGTCTAATAGCCTTGTTATCTTTCTCTTGAGTTTGCCGGGATGCCTCAAGCTCCTGCAATCTTGCTTTAATCCTCTCAACCTCTGCCTCATCATGCTTACTTTGGGCCACTTCCATCTCCCTTCTCAGCCGGTCCTTCTCAGCTGCAACGTTTAGTGGCCTCCATGTGGCCGATTTTTTCTCCTGGAGCATCTGCTTTACAGTGGCTGCCGAGTAGACAAATGTGTTGGTTTTCTGTATTGCATCTCTCTTGTCTAACACATCCTGTTTGCTAGGCATCCGCCCACCACTACGCTCCACCTCCTTAACCCACTGGTCAAACTCCTCTTTGATTGGAGGAGAGTCTGAAACCATAGCCATCTGCCACCTAGCAGCAGAACTTTCATTGCCCCAAACAACATTCAGATACTTGTGTGTCATTTTGTTATCTAGTTTGTACTGTCGATCAGGGTCTGCTGCATCAACATTCCTGACCATGCAGAGCCTGTAGATTGGCCCAGTCCTTGACTTCCCAATTCCAACCCTGACAAAGCAACCTACAATTAAGTCATCAAAGAAAGGCTCCATAAGCCATTTTGCCAGTTTTGATCTTCGAATAGTGATTTCCTTTACATCCTCAAATGTAGGCACCGTTGACTCTGGTGAGGTCTTGTCTTCGTCACTGTCATTTATTCCACCATCCCCTGTTGACTCTTCATCTTCACTGTGGGACCCACTTCCACTCTGGCTGGAGGTACTTATAGCTGCTGCTGTAAAGGATCTCCGCTTAACTGGTGAATACCTCCGGCTGCCAGAACCTCCCCTAGCTTCCTTTAGTTTACGGTGAGTATCCGAATCCTGCTGCCTCAATCTTTTTGCTCGCAACTCATTTAATGCATCATCTTTGGCCGCTGTCCTGTCGGCGGATCTGGCAGAGGAGCGCACACCACGAGACGATATGCGAGGGGGGCTATCTTTTCTAGACTGTGTCATCTTCTCTTTCTGCTTTCTCAACTTTTCCTGCATTTTTTTATCAGTTATCTTTGTTGAACGCTCTGACAGTATCATCTCTCTTTCAAGTTCTGTCATCTGTGCAAGCTTTCGCCTGTCATCTTCATCCTTGTAAAGATCACTCCCAATAGAGTCATCATCACTATCACCCTCACGATCATAACCGTCCTCATCATCAACTTCTTCACGGCTGCTACGATCATCATCTCTTTCTGAGGGATCCAACCTTTTCTTCAAAGGAACCTGTGATGACGAGCGCTTCCTGCTTGCATAACCACGATCATCATCCGAATCATCATCCCTTGAGTCACTTCCATTGTCAGAATATGAATCCTCTCGTCGCCTTCTGGATGATGGAGGGGAATGTCGGTTCCTCCCAGATGCACCGGTTCTTCCTGCTGCTTCAAGGAGCAACTTTTCCAAGTCTGCCATGATCTATTTCAATTATAACACAGCAAAAAATCGTACTCCGACCTGCATCAGTTGAAAACTGTTGTTAGAATCAATTCTAATAGAAGTTGAAGGAAGCTGCTGATTACCAAAGCTTGTGGATTTAGTTGAATCAATGGAAAAAGTGAATTAGTCAAGTGATAAAGTAATATTAAAGTATGCATTTAGAACACCATTTTTGGAAGAACATTTGGAACCCTTAGTCAATGTAACAAAATAGATATATGATTTTCATTTTCATATTTCCCAACGAAAGATGAGTTAAATATAAATGATTGTATATCTGGATTATTTGGAAAATTTATCATGCAATATACAAGCCAGGGCCAAGAAAAAACGAAGTTCATAAGGTAAGGGGCAGCTAAAACCAAATATAACTTTGGCGAGTAAATGGTTCATCAAGGAATTAAGTACGCACCCATCAGCCTCAAATGAAAATTTGGTAACGGCTCTTATTTTGAAACTAGCACTCAACGTGGGGATAAAATAGAAATTTATAAAATCTGGAAGACTAAATAGAAAGGTGTATAAGTTTAAATTAAAAAGAATAACATAGTAATAAAACTAAACTTGTAAGGACAAAATAGGGGGGAAACTGTTGTGACCAAATTACATCAGTCACGTCAGCAGCTCAGGAGAGTCGCTTTACTAATACAGATATCCCATGATAGGAGAAAATCTCTTAAAATGGGAAAAAAATAAACAACAAACAAAGTAACTCTTCAGCCATATCTTATTCACATTAAATATAAAAAAGATGAAGTGTTCTATCTACTTTTTACAAGTAAAAATTAGATCATAATTTACACACTAAGTTAACCGGAATCATGTAGAATACGTAGAGTTATCCAAAAAATAAAACAATGTAGAAATCGCTATGCAACTACAAATTGAGCCGATTAAATTGATGTTAACGATAAAACTACCAATTCAGTGACACCTAACAACAACTAAACGAACTGACTATAACTACATAACATCATATAATTTCTTTGCACCAAGGAGCGAAGCTACTAAACAAACAAATATCAACTGCAAGTGTCACAAGTTACCAAATTTAATAAAGAAGGTACCAAAGTATAGTAAATAACTAATCAAAAAAATCTCATCAACAGTTTGAATTTTTTTACATCACTATCAAACCTTACCCTCTTAATTGGTTTTCACAAAATCATGATAATCGGATTTTAATTAAATAGTTCAAATTTTAGGTTTAATTGACCAACAAACAGAAACGAGACATGCATAAACATAAAAAAGTGTTCTTTATAGTCAATCAGATCATTCAAGTTACATATATGTGTATATAGTGAGAGAGACACCGCGATGAGTAAATACAATAGAATTGAAGATTATTAAGGCGTGAATATTACCGAATAGGAGAAGATCCGATTTAGATCAGTGAAATCAGATTGCCGGAGCTCCGGCCGGAGAAATCGGGAGAAGAATTAACTCAGCTACAGCAAATCGACAACTGAATGTTTGTTCTCGGTTGTTTGAGAGCTTGTTCACGTTCTATCTTTTGTTCTCAGAGATTGTTCTGGTACCAACGGGTTGAGGGTTTTTGTTCTTAACCTTAAAAAAATTATACTCTTTATTTTATACTCCCAAATTAAACGCTTGACTTTTTTAAGTCAAATTAACTATTTTTAAAATTAATAATTAAGCATATATAAATATATTTTTAAAATTATAAAAATTAAAGTTACTAATAAATTGTATATACTTTCTTTTGGTTATAATCTCTTAACCTATATTTTAACATAAATAATAAAAAGATTAATTTTAAAAATGATCAATTTAACTTTTAAAAAGTCAAAACTGAGCAATTAATTTGAAACGGAAAGAGTATCTTTTCTTTATTTTCTAAATAATTTGTTGGAGTATTATTTTTTTTTCTTTATTTTCCCCCAAAAAATTGGTTGGAGTATTTTTTTTTTCACGGTTTTAATTGTGAAAAATATCCCTTATAAATGATATTCTTCTCATGCTATTGTTAAGTTTAAACTTTGTTAAAATAAAATATAAAATAAAAACTAAATTTTATCAAGAAACTTATTGTATTGATTTGGATAGGTTGGGGAATTTCCCTTGAATCCAATAGGGCCCACTCGATCATGATCTTAATGCAGCCTGATTTTTTAAACTCTACAGGATTAGAGTCAGGCATGAGATAACTCTTTCACTCTGTAACGATCCGATTAATTTGTTAAAATTAGCATTATATATATAATTATGTACTTATTTAGGTTATTTCATTATAAATTCATAACATTTGTAATATAATATATTGTTAGGAATAAAAATGTTGTATGTTATTTTAGTTTGAATTAAAAACAGTTGTGCAAAGTAATATAAAAAAAAAATAGAGAAATCTAATTTAGGAAAAAATAATAGTAATCGGGTAAACAAAACGGGAAACGGAGCAAGTTCAGGGTATAGTTTTCAAGGTCAAATCGAGTCGGGTTCGGGGGATTGCTCCATATTGACATAACGGGTACAGGGAAGGGTCTCCCGTACCATACGGTGCTATTGCCAAGCCTAGATTTAAATAATACTTTTTACATAGTGTCTTATTGCCTTTCTTTCTTTTATTGACCTCTTTACTCTTGAAAATATATATTTATAAATTAATAAAATTATTGTTAAGTATATTATTATGCAGTTTAAGAGCAATTATTTGAAGTGAAATATGAAAATTTATGGTTAATTATTTTTAGACTTTTGATATAGGTTAATACCGATCATTATGAAAATTTATTGTGTATGTTGTTACATAATTTGTTATTCATTTTTGTGCATGGGGTATAATTTGAAATGAAATATTCCTCAAGTATAGTATTTTTAATTTTATGAGATACATGTTGATTGTTGACGAAAAGATGATAAATTCACAAACATTTTTAACTTGTATCGTGTATTAAAAACAAAAATTTACTATGATTTTATGGTTACAAATTTAGAAGGAACTGTTTTTTTTTTGTCCTTTCTTTCCTTCTTATCATTTTTAACACGTGTAATGGTTATACATAATTAATACAAATTGGCCCCCACATGTTATGGGCTATTGATTAAAAAAGTAATTATTGTACACGTGTCAAAAATGTATAGGAATGTCCTTTTCCTAGTTGGAATACCTGGATCTCCTAATAAAAACTCCCTTTTATGGCATGAATTTCAGTTCCGTATACAACTTATTTTGGGATAAGAATCCTTTCCATTTCATTTGAAATGGAGAGTCTCCATTTAATGATTGAGATTTAAAGTTATTAGATCTAAGGCCTAGAACATGCCACCTCATTTAAAAATCACTAACTTAACTTAACTCAAATAAAAAAAGTTAACTAAGGTTTATGAAAATCACTAACTTAACTTAACTCAAATTTGTCTTTACTCTTTACCGATATATTTATTAAGCATCAACTCCTAAACCACACAATATTTTTACTTTTTACCTCAAGGTTTAACCAATTTAAATTTCAATAATCTAATTTACTTTTACACTAGTTAATTGGCAAATGTTAAAATTTAAATTGTGAATTTTTTTAATTTTTTAAATAAAAATTTTATACTTAATATATTGCTTTTTAAATATTTTACAACATTAATAACTATTTAATGTTGTAAAATATATATCAAAACATATTAATTATCCTTTTCCTTTTCCTTGCAGGAGGTTGGTCTGTCTTGTTAAATTAGGATCATGGCTAACATCATATTATCTTTTTCCTATCTTAGTTTGGATTGACTAATCTTTGATGACCTTACTAAAATAGCTAGGACATAAATTCTTATTGCATATTGAATTCTTAGTATTGCCGGATATCAATTATTTTATACTCCTAATTAAATAAACATAAATAAGGACTGGATAGTAATTTTCCTCCACTTATTTCTCAGATTTTAGTTTCCACCCATTTTAACTCTCACTTCTGAATTTTATTTATTTTTATTTTTATTTTTCACCCACTGTACTAACTAAATTAACTTCCCCAAAAAAAAAGAACAGAAAGAAAGATACAATCTAGGTAAGGGGGTACATAAGCCCCTGTGACAATAGTTATTAATGTAGTTATTTTATAAATTTGTTCTAAATTTATAAATACATTTTTAATCCTATTTAATGTAGTTATTAATGTTGTAAAATATTTAAAAAGCAATATATTAAGTATAAAATTTTTATTTTAAAAATTTTAAAAAATCACAATTTAAATTTTAATATTTGCCAATTAACTAGTGCAAAAGTAAATTAGATTATTGAAATTTAAATTGGTTAAAACTTGAGGTAAAAAGTAAAAATATTGTGTGGTTTAGGAGTTGATGCTTAATAAATATATTGGTAAAGAGTAAAGACAAATTTGAGTTAAGTTAAGTTAGTGATTTTCATAAATCTTAGTTAACTTTTTTTATTTGAGTTAAGTTAAGTTAGTGGCTTTTAAATGAGGTGGTATGTTCTAGGACTTAGATCTAATAACTTTAATCTCAATCTTTAAATAGAGACTCTCCATTTCAAAATAAAATGAAGAGGATCCTTGTCCGTAGTTGTCCCTTATTTTGACCATGTCTTTTGGGTCCAATTAGTATGAAGTGAATTTCATAGTAAGTTCACTTTCTGACCAATACAGTGGTGACACGCAGACAAAAGGATAATTTTTCCGCATACGTGTCAACACTGTATTGATATGAGACTAGTACTATAAATTTATTTTTTTTCCCCTTCTTAATAAGGATAGTAATATGGTAGCTGCAGTTGACACATCTCTGTTACAACATGACCAACCTATTGGTGCACATAAATGCTTCACTTTGGTTCAGCAACAGCAACAGCAACAGGGCATTGCATAATGCATTACACAATGCACATTAGTTACAACACAAACTAGCTCAAGGACTTAAAGGATTACTTATCTGAAGTACTTGGACTGGAGTTAATATAGATGGACGACAGACTGCTATATGACATGTGTCGTATTGTATGAGGTTCAGTTAGTTACGACTTTAGTTAAGTCAGATTTAACTATAGCTAGTTCCTGTATAAATATTAGTAGTAGCACAATTATCAGTTAGTTCATTCATTAATAACATTAGCTTCCTTTGTACGCAAGATTGATAATGGTACTTCTTCTTCTTCATCTTCATCTTCATCTCCATCTTCATGTTCATGTGTTCAAATTTGCACTCTGAGATTATCACAAATTCAATAGAATAACAATTGTTCGCACTTCTCTAACTTTTTCTCCAACTTAGAAGTTCAGTTCTTCTTTCTTTTAGCTTACTGTCTTTTTTGATGGTGAATGGCTCTTTAATTTAATAGAAGAAGTGATATCTAAGAAGAAATAAGAGATGTCGCCGAAAATAAGATGATAAAGGAATTAAGAAAGAGTGTATCGAGTAGGGGTTTTTCAAGTTGACTAATTTACCGTACTTTTCTTCGATTCGATCGAATCGCATTAGTGGAATAGCTTACTTCATTCATTAGAGTATCTCTAACAGTTAGACTATCCCATGGACTATATTTAGTCTATATAATATCAACCAATGTCCTTTAGTTTTCAATCTTTCTATCAGATGGACTATCTCGTGGACTATAATATAAAAACATTAAAATAATCAATGAATTCAAAAAAACTCCAATAATCCTTCCACTCTCCTATTTAAATATAATTAAAATTATAGTCTATGGACTATCAAGTTCCTTGATTTAGTCCTTTTGGTGCTTCAAATATAGTCACCGACTTTAGTCCAACTGCTGAAGAGGAAAAATAAATCCTAGACTATATTTAGTTTAGAATTGTGCTGCTGGAGATGCTCTTGCTCTACCAAACTAGAAAAGCTAGTCCTCGTGAATGAGCTCATTTAGTTCCGTGACTCAAAAAAGAATCCTTTAACTGAGGAGTTGGGCTCGTAAATTCTTCCCTCCCCATTCCCTTTCTACATATATAAAATCTAAGTCCTTCCATTCCCGATCTCTCCCTCTATATATATATATATATATATATATATATATATATATATATATATATATATATATATATGCGCGCGCGCTTACATCACAAGATATTGTATACCAAGAGATAAATTGTTTTAGTATTAATAAAATAAAAATAAATAAATAAATAAATAACAATAAGCAATTTCTAATTGGAACTCAAATATGAATTATGAAGAATCGACGAGCCAAATCAAAATCACTTTTTACTTCGTTTAAAAATAAATAAAAGCTTTGTAATTAGAATCGAGAGGAAATTTCAAATCAAACTCAATTTGGGAGTTTAAAATTGGACTTAATCTCACATTTAATCTCTTTATAGAACAAGTAGATGGTGGTGTTGTGGAGGAGAGATCGAATTGGGTGAGAGAGGGACCGTTAACGGAGGAGAGATCGAATTGGTGGAGGAATGTGTAGGTGAAACTTTAAAAAAGAGAATGGAAGTATTTGGAAGGTGTTGTAGATGCTGTGGATAAATTTGGAAGAGTAACCCTCTTACTTTACCGACAATATTAGTTTAGTCAAAATTAGTGGGCTCTATTTATAGAAATATCAAAAATTTCCCTCATTTTTAATATTAAATCATCACAATTAAATTATTATTCCCTCCGTCCCAAATTAATTACATTTTTAAAACTTTTTAAAGTCAAATTGACTATTTTTAAAACTAATCTTTTTACTATTTTTGCTAACATATAGGTGAAGATATTATAACCAAAAGAAAGTATATACAATTTATTACTAATTTCAATTTTTATAATTTTAAAAATATATTTATATATGCTTAATTATTAATTTTAAAAATAGTCAATTTGACTTAAAAAAATATTAGAAAAGCAATTAATTTAGGACGGAGAGAGTAATTAATATTATTAAAATTATATTATTCTGATTATATTTAAAAATATGAATTTATTTTTAAAAGTCATGATTTTATAAATGTAAACGTATTTTTTTACTTTGGAGTAGTATATATACAAACACATATATGTCACACACGTCTCTCTTTTTGTATCGTTGAAAAATGGAAGAAATAGAGCACAAGTACGTAGAAGTAAATGGGCTGAAGCTTCATATAGCTGAAATTGGAAGTGGGTCGTCGGCGGTGGTGGTGTTTCTGCACGGGTTTCCAGAAATATGGTACTCTTGGCGCCACCAAATGATCGCCGTTGCAAACTCCGGCTACACAGCAATCGCACCGGATTACAGAGGTTACGGGTTATCCGATACACCACCCGAACCGGAAAAAACCACTTTCTCTGACCTTATTAGCGACCTTCACGGCATCCTAGATGCTCTGGCCATCTCTAAGGTACTTCTTCAGTCTTGTCCTCCCTTTGTCCACAGAAAAGTGGGTCCCATTTTTTTTATTTTATATTTTTTTATTAAACTTCTTTTAATTTCATTATTGTACATGATATGTGCAGATGATTTTTTTTTATTAAAAACAAATTCTAAATGTTAAATTTTATTCGAAAAAAATATGAATAACTAGGAAAAATGGTAGTCACTCCATTTTGTAAAATAGATAATTGTTTTTTCCCAATTGTGTGAATATTAAGGGTATATTTTCTATGTATACCTTTACAAAAAATAAATTGTTAGTTTGATAGCAGGTATAATAATGAAATTATGATGATAAATTTGAATTTTTTTTATAATACATCACTAAAATGTGGACTATTTTTTATGATTAAAAAATTTAGCTAATGGTACTCTTTTCGTGGATAGAGAAAATATATCTTTAGACTTTACTTTTTGAGAAATATAATATAATCTCATAATCGAATATATCTTTTACTATTACAATATAAAAATCAATTAAACCAAGGAGAAAAAATAAACTACAAGTACGCCTCACATAAAGGAGAAAATACTCATAGTATAAATGAAGAAATAAATTCACCTAAATGAAAATTAAACCTCAGTGTTAACCCCTATGCTAACACCTTATCGGCACTTTTTTGCCCACCTTTAAGCCGATTGAATACATGAAGGTAAAAATTGTAAATACTTATTGTGCATGCCGTTGTGTCTATTAAAATGTGAAGAAATTACATCCAAATGCTCTTAACGAAAGGAAGGGCTATTTTTAGTAGTAAAAATTGATATTTTCTCTGATATTGGATTTCAATAAGACTTTGTGAAAATTTCATCTCTTGATGAAAATCTTAACATTTAAACATAAGAATCAACAGTAAAAGTAAGACTAAACCAAATAATTGTAGTATATGAATGAGTCTATTTTTGTTTTTATTTGGTTTGTAGAGTAATACTCCCTTCATTTTACAAAAAGAGTCTAATATATAAAATATGCAAACTTTAAGGATATACTTATCTTTCATGTATAATTTTAAATATATTAAGTGTTTAGTTTAATATTGGTAGCATGGTAATGAAATTGTGTTGTTATTCTTGAGGATATTATGTCATTTTTTACTATCATCAATGAAAAGAGGAGAATAGAAAAAATAAAATAAAAATGGAACAAAACAAGAGTATATCTGAGATTCACTGATGTTTCACTAATTTCTGAAACTACGCGCTCGTTTTGGCTTTCATAAATTGCAGATTCTAACAAGCTTGGAATCCGTGCGAGGTACAGGCTATCTTATATATATATATATATATATATATTATTTTCTTTCTCTTTTCTTGGTGATTGGAATTCATTTCAATTTAGGTTCGTTGTTTTTTACAATTATCTACTAATTTAATGATCATCAATTAAATTAATTGAATTGTAGGTTCCTCTTTTAGATTATAAATATATATATATATATATATATATGTGTTTTAATTGATATAGTAGTAGTATACACGAAGATGAAAAGGTAGTATTATTGATACATTGTTCAAGAGAACTAATTACAATTATATTCATTATATTTGAACATGTATTATTATTATTATGTAATTTGTATTTGAAAAGTATAAGTTGATGACCAAGTTATCCTTGGGATGACCAACCAAATTAATTTATCTCCTCTTGGCTTGTTATATATTGGTAATGATTTGGTAGATTATAGGATCCTGTTGGTTATTCTTTAACTTCGTGCAGGTTCATCAATTCATGTATAAGTAATATTTAGCCTTTCATCTTTGATTCTCATTTCTCCTAAACTAAACTTCAGTGAGATATTATCAGTATATAGAGTTTACTGAAAGTTATTCCATAAATCCAAGTACAAATATTCGAGTTCTAATGCATTACCCCTCAAATTTTATGTGTGATAACTGTCATTTGTGGAAGGCTTGCGCACAGGGACGATTTATTTAATAAGTCTGAGCGTGTGTTTTTGTGCTTAGTTCATTTGTTAGTGTCATGCATCCTAATATCTTTTGTTCTTGCACTCTCTTCTAATATTCAGGTTTTTCTCGTAGCAAAAGATTTTGGAGCTCGAGCGGCTTACCTTTTCGCACTACACTACCCTGAGAGGGTCAGGGGAGTTATAACATTGGGAGCGCCATTCAACCCTGAGAGGGTCAAGGGAGAGCCACTCGGCCGATCTACTCTCCTTAAAGACCTCCCTGAAGGCTTTTATATTCGCAGATGGCAGGTTGTAGTTTCTTCCTTTTCAATTAATCAGATTTTAGAACCAACATTAGTTGCTTGTTACCTAATTTTGTTTCACCCCTCGTTCAGGAACCTGGACGAGCAGAAGCTGATTTTGGTCGCCTTGATGCTAAATCAGTTGTTCGAAACATCTATATTCTCTTCTCTAAAAGTGAAATACCAATAGCCGGGGAGAACCAAGAGATCATGGATTTGGTGGAACCATCTACTCCACTTCCCTCTTGGTTCACTGAGGACGATCTTGAAGCCTATGGAGCCTTATACGAGAAATCTGGATTTCGAACTGCATTAAAAGTTCCTTATAGGTATATGGTAATTGACAATACATTTCAGTAGTTACCACCAAATGTTTGCATATACCGGGATCTGTTACTTTGTTATGTAATATGATTGAATCCTGTTGTATATAGGTCGATTCATGAAGTATTCAACATACCAAATTCAAAGCTTGAAGCTCCTACTTTACTGATCATTGGTGAGAAGGATTATGGCTTCAAATTTCCAGGGGTCGAGGACTACGTAAGGAGTGGAAAGGTGAAACATTTTGTCCCCAATTTGGAGATAAAATACTTGCCTGAAGGATCTCATTTTGTTCAGGAGCAAATGCCGGACCAGGTGAATCAGCTAATCCTTTCCTTCCTCCGCAACAATGGTTGATCAACTTAGACTTCAGCAACTTCTACAAGTTTATCATTGTTGAGGCATGTATCAAAATAGCTAATATCACAATAATCGACTTTTCTAGTGATTTCAAGGAAAGATTCCTAATTCAATAAATGTCTCTCCGTTCTGCTTGAAAATTATATTTCATGGGTACATTTAAAAGTTGAAGAATTGCCTGTAATAGCTACTAGAATTATGTATCCAGTTTGCTGGGGATTCTGCGATGAGAATTCTGCCTAGTTTGGTGATAAATAAACATAAGAATCATTTTGTGTTTAAAAAGATACATTTCAGATGAGAATTCTGCCTAGTTCGGTGATAAATAAACAAAAGAATCATTTTGTGTTTAAAAAGATACATTTCAGATTACTTAAGTGACGAAAACTTGTACATTTGCTGCTAATTTAGGGTAACCAACATGTTCTGTGGCTTGTGTTAAATCATAAAACTCAAAACTTTGTAATAAATGTTTGGACTTTATTTTCCCTTGCCTCCGTCGAAAGATGACTCCAAAATATGCAATATTTAAAGAGTCTCGTATTATAAAAGCTTTTTGCGGAATTACGATTGTGACGTATATTGATACATGAAAAATCGACATATAAAGTCGTAAGATATATCATTTGATTATTATAAACAAGGGATAATAAATGTTATCCTTAAAGAAACTTTATTATTTTCCCTTGGGACGTAATTCTTTACCATAAAAGGACAGGATGAAATGTTGAAGCAGGTATCACATGACAGACCTCAGTTAGCAGGCCTGTTACATGGAAATCAATAGGCAATCAACCATTGATCCCAATAAATTTTGAACTATCTACTTTAAATTGATTTGCATAAGAGTATTGTTCTTACCAAGATTCTGTTTGACAATGTGCCAAGTGAATTTATACTTGTTGAAACTAGTTACAATGACAGAAATGATGGAGACACTGAGCAATAAGAGGTCGCTTGTTTCAATTCTCGTGTTTGGGACCAAAATTACTTGTAAAAAAAAAATAAAGTAGTTTTATGTGCACAACCGTATACAAAAAATAGTAAACAAGTAATAAAAAGAAAGAGAAAAAAATAGGGAGTGCGACCTAATTTTAAATTTTTATACATTTTTATTGGAAGAATAATGTTATGGACACAAATTATACAAAAAAAATTATGTACAAATAACATAAATAAACAGAAAAAATAGGAAGCGAGATCTATCATCAGATGTTTTACACATTTTCGCCTCTGACCATCAAATGAAATGTGAATAACCCGTCCTCTTCTCTTTGAAAGAAGGGGCGCTTCCGTTGTTATACAATGCATGAGTCCTATCTTTTATGCACAATCTTTTATTTATAATTTGTACACATTATTATTTTTATCGATATATATTACTTAATGAGTCATATTCTTTGTACACAATTATTTATGTATAATTTGTGTACATGAAATTGTTCGGATAGAAAAATATTATTCAAATTATTCTTGTCTTATTATAGATAATAAAGGGTAGCATCATCTTACTAAGATTCCATTTGAGGATGAGCCAAGTGGATATATTTTGTTGACATTATTTTTGTCCTGTTACAAGCAACCAGCTACCGATCCAAACGTGAGTCTTGTTAAAGCAATTATTATATAATTAATATTTTTTTGCAAATTTTATTACCCAATTCGGCAGCTATTTGTTTAATTTTGCGTAGAGTAACAGATAGAGTAATTAATTATGCTTTAAAATTTTATAGTTAAGTCATATGATTGGTGATTTTATTATCTTATACTAATACATTTTATATTAATAATAATAATAAATATTTCAATTATATAATATATTTTTTTCCCCTATAAAAATGGGGTTGAAGGGCAAAAAAAGATTCTTTTTGTGCTTTTATATCTAGAACTAGAAAATGGTAGCATCACCTACCTTTTTATAAACCAAAATACTGTAACAAGTACTACACCACCTGTCAAAATTCTCCCTCCCTCTCTCTCTATTTCTCTCTCAAAATGGATAAAATTCAACACAAGTTCATTGATGCAAGAGGACTGAAACTTCACATTGCTGAGATTGGAACAGGTATTATCCTTTTTGTTCTTATATTGCAGGATAATTAATTAAGCTATACGTACTAATTTATTACACCATCAAAGGCTATTTGATTTCTTCTTTTCTGTAGGCCCTGCAGTTGTATTTTTACATGGGTTTCCAGAGATTTGGTATTCATGGAGACACCAAATGATTGCGCTTGCAAATGCCGGATTTCGTGCAATTGCGCCGGATTTAAGAGGATATGGACTATCTGACAAACACCCTCAGCTTGCAAAGGCATCTTTCAGTGACTTTGTAGAAGACACTTTAGTCATCCTTGATTCTTGTCACATAGATAAGGTATATAACCTTTTTCCTTATTCTCTTCTCTAAATTTGGCCTGAATTTGCACATCGTGTGTGTAGTTAGTTGTACAAATGTAAAAGAGTACAACTGTATATGCACAAAGTATAACAAAAAAACTACACTTTGGATTGAATTTTTTTTTTTTTTTATTTATTTAGTAGTTACCTGAGTTGATCAAATACAGGCTTTTCTCATTGGAAAAGATTTTGGAGCATTGCCTGTTTTTCTTTTTTCCCTTCTTCACCCAACTAGGGTCTCTGGAGTTGTGTCATTGGGTGTACCATTCTTCCCTCCTCGGCCTAATCGACACCAAGGCCTACCTGAAGGTTTTTACATTAACAGGTGGAAGGTAGTTTTCTAACATTCCAATTTTCTTGGTTGAATTGGATCTTCTTCTCTTAGCATTTTTCATGTCATTCTTAAATTTCTTTTCTGTTAAACTTAATATCAAGTTTCATTAATTCTTTTCCATCTTAGGAACCTGGACGTGCTGAGGCAGATTTTAGCCGGTTTAGTGTGAAAACTGTTTTGCGTAACATATACATTCTATTTTCAAGAAGTGAAATTCCTATAGCAGAAAAGGATGGGGAGGAGATAATGGATTTAGTGGATTTATCTACCCCTCTGCCACCATGGTTTTCGGAGGAAGATCTTGCTACCTATGCAAAACTGTATGAAAATTCTGGATTTACCTCTTCTCTACAAGTCCCATACAGGTAAAATTTTGCAAGTTACTGTATCATCTCATTCTTCTCATTTTTGCCAAGGAAAACTAGTAGCATTGAGTTTACTATGGACTTCAAGTGTCCCCATCAAGAAATTTTATAGCTGAAATGTTATTGTAATTATAGCTGTCAGACAAGAACTCTAATGAAAGCATTGGCAAAGTGCTAAAACTTTTATTTTGTATAGATCGCGGCTTGAAGATTTAACCATTATTGATCCAAAAGTTGAAGTTCCTGCACTGCTGATAATGGGGGAAAAGGACTACTTCCTCAAATTCCCTGGGATTGAGGACTACTTAACAAGCGGAAAAGTGAAAGAGTACATGCCGGATATGGAGATGAAGTTTTTGTCTGATGGAACACATTTTATGCAGGAGCAATTCCCAGAAGAGGTGAATCAGCTAATCATCAGCTTCCTTAAAGGACATGTTTGATCAAGTTTATGATCTTATGTATGTGAAGTAATAACACGAATGCTGTGTTTGTTAATTATTGGTATTATGTTTTTCTTTAAAGCTATGTTGGATAGGGATGCATCTTCTTCTCCTTTGTTGAAACATGGAAATATGCTAGTGGTAATTTTTCCGCTGGCCTAGTGCATCTGGGATTCAAGTATGATTTTACAGTACTTTTTTATGATTCTCAAAAGTTGTAAGTAGAAAAGTAAGAAAACTTCACCTTCATCGCAAAATTATGCAGGAGCGGAATTGCTTCTATCAATGTAACAAGACACACAAGATTCTAACAACTGCCTGCAAATACTGTCGACTCAATACCAAGCTTCCCAATTAGAGAATTGAAATCACACTTGCAATTTCATAAAATTGAAATTTAGTTAAATTCTAAGGTTTTAAATTTTAGTGTAGGATATGGAACCAAACACGGGTCGGACCTTACCACCTTTCACGGATCCACACCATACCTAGGTTCATCATGGACGAAAAGGGTAGGCTTAAGACCCTAGCCCCCTAAGACCTCATGGACGAAAAGGGTAGACTTAAGATCCTAGCACCTAAGACTTGGGGCCGAACACCCCTTAAGACCGAACACCCCCCAAGACTTGGGGGGGCCGAACACCCCTTAAGACCGAACACCCCCCAAGACTTGGGGGGCCCGAACACTATCCTACGGCCCTTGATCGTCCCCTTGTGCCTAACACCAGACGAGACTACATTCAAGGCCAACGCAAAATAAGGCCAACCAAACATCAACAGTTGTCAAACATCGCTTCAATTCAAAACATAGTTCAGAGATACAAATGATTTAGTAGTCAAGAATCTCTTCCTTACAATATCAGTAAACCTATTACTGGAGTACTTCATCAACCTGATTAGTAGTCATTTAAGAAATTAAAAGATCAATGAGTAGGACATGCATCAAAAAGAAGAGGAACAAAGGTGCAAACTGGAAATCGATTACACAACAAATTACACAGCCAATGCAGAGGTAGACAACTAATTTTTACCACTGTTATTTGTAGCTTCCGCATACATGAATCAGCCTGCACCAGAGATGGTGAAAAGAGCTGGAAGAAATAATGTAAAAGAAAAGAGAAGAAGACTACAAACAAAATGTGTTCAATCTTCCTATAAAAAAAAAACCTAAAATAATGGGGTTAATCAGACTATTATAAGCTTGGGGTCAGTTTAATAGTGGGACGCCACGGATGAACATCTCATATAGAGGTTGTGGAGGGAGACGAGGCTGTACAAACCATCCATGGCCTTGGCCCTTGAGCTTTCATTGCATTCTACATGATTCGATTACTTCAAGCACTGTTGTGTGGGTCTCCGGTGAAATCATGTTGAGCGTCAAATGAAATTCCTGGAGGAAATATTGTTATTATTACACAAGATTCCGCACATATACCTGCTATAAATAGATTGTATTATACTGATATCATCAATAGATATCAAGCTCTAACCCTCTTCAATAAAAGATGCATCTTAGATTGAGCACTATCATTGTCGGAAGACAAGCCAACTATAAAACCACATTAATATTCCAATCAAGTTCATATATCAGGGAAGCCCTAGACTTCACCTGTCGGCTTCCAGCATTAATCATAGGGATTCTCCCAATTCCCAAGTCATTTATCTAGAGCACAGACAGTTCTAACAGACAATAGAAGGCAAATATAGGGTCTCATAACCTTAGAATCAAAAGGGTGTCATTATTCAGTAGTTGCCTATCACCTACTGAAGCACAACAGATTATATTACACAGCATGTTGCAATCGCTTTAGCAATTAAGCAAAAGCAATTGTCATGTTGCTTGATGATTGATGGGTCCAAAAATAAGGACAAAAAAATTGTTATCTTGCTGTCACTATTGATGATGGGACCACCAGGTAGGTTTCTGAACAATTCCCCTGCCTATAAATAGACAGGACAATACCAATAGGCGGATTCAAAGTGAGATGAACATATGGAGAAGGCAGAGAACATGTGAATCAAACCCCTAATTTATGCTGCCAACTATTGGTCTTTGAGACAGATCACAGAGTCTCTAACCTAATTCTTGCCTCAAAACTCTGAAGCAAGGCCAACAGGGGTCTCAGGTGAGAAACCCAGTCCATATCGGTAGGGGGGGGGGGGAGTGAATTACTGTTGCAACATTTATGCCTTAATTAAAACCCACAACAAGAGCAACTTACCACAAATCTCTCCAATACAGGTACAAGAATCGCCAGCTTGTGATCTGGGAGACATTCAGCAATTGCATTACGTATGCTCTTGCTGTTAGTCAAACAAAGAAACTTTCATTGAGAACCAATAAAAATAAGACCAATTATCTGGGAAAATAAAAGGTCCCATAAACCAACCTTTCAGTTGAAAGGAATGCAAGAAGAAGGGCTGAATAAGCTTCAACAATCATTTTCTCAGCTTCTTTCTCTCCCTGTAACAGGGCATCCTCGTCATCCTGCATATTGCAAAATAGTTGTAAAAAAAAAATCTAGGAATTTATGTATAACCGCTCTTTGTGATTATCATCCATATGAATCAAGGTGTTCTAAATCTATTTCAGTCAACCATCCTCGACTTTCCTTTACAACACACATAGTATCATCTCGAAACAGCAAGTAATCTCTACAATCTTCATGGAATCCAAAGAAGTTAATCACAAGAAGTATCTCTTGCACAGAGTTCTAAATTTTCAAGATAACATCTAAGATGATAGGAATTGATAGTTCAAAAAATCTACATTCATATAAATCAGGCCATAGAAAACACAATGTAGGGTAATCCGACCCTTGACCGCAACTTCTCAAGTGCAGTGGCCATATTTCCAGCAAGATCAATCATCTCCACAAAACCTTTAAAAGGAACCCATTTCTAAAAATGCTATTCAGAAGAGAAGATTTATGAAGGGAAAAAAAATGTAAGAAATGACATATGCACCTGCTGACGACCAATTTTACATATTGTAAGTACAAAAACTGGGGAATGTAGATGAAGCATGGGATTCCATGATCAACTCTTTTTTTCAAAATTTCGGAGTTATTTTGTGACAAGTTTTGCTAACAATATTCATGTTTTCAATGGAATATTAGATAAATTTGTGACTAGGGCCATGTACAAACTAGTTTGTTCATGAGCCCGACTCAAGTCAAGATCATGTTATCTTCTTTCCCCCTATAAGAGTTACGCCTTATCTGACTCGAGACCAGCGCATTTAAACCCCATTTGGGACTAATTCGAGACTATCTCGTTTATACCCAGTTATATATAATATATTAAAATTAATTTTTAGTTCATGAGAATCATGACACATATAACACTTATTTATATGTATCATACATAAGTAAAACCTTGCTAAAGCTCGAACTGACTCAAGCTCGACCCAATGAGCAGCTCATTTATTAAATGAGCCGAGTTCGTCCCAAGGCCTGTTTAAAAATCGACTTGACTAGGCTTGTTCACAGCCTATTTTGTTACACAAGTCAAAACAATTTGCACAAGACTTTCATTCTATCAAAAACAGAAAGCATTGTCATATTCTTCTGGTACAGATAATATATTTCTTTTGCATAGCAACCAATTTAACAAATGACACACCATTCAAAAGAAAATGCAACAAATAATGACATGTTTATAAGATTGCTTCTATTTTTTTTCCCATTGGCATATCAGCAACCAGAGCAAAGTCTTTGAAAGAAGTAAATCCAAGCAACAGTAAAATCATATAAGACATGTAAACTCACCGAGGGCGAATTTCTTCCTTCTTCAGCTGCCTCACCTGCCCCTTGGTTAGCCAAAAAGATAGAGCATAATAGGGGAATGACATCCCTACTCTCATTCTCAGATCCTTTCAAGCTAGGGAAGGAAACACTGGTTGCCGCTAGCCGTGATCTACAGTAAACATAAATTAAGGTACAATTATTTATATCCCCTATAGTTGAGATTTTATGAGTTCTCACAAACAAATATCCACTAAAAGATTCTAAGGGAACCATTAGACAGAGTTGCGAACTTTATACAATTGAAATAACTATCCTGTTTAGGATAAGTGAAATTTTAGATGAAACATGCAGGTGAAGGGTGAGAATTGCCCGCCAACAGAAAATCGATGACATATAATTGCTGTCATTACAGTGAAATCGCTGACGAGGGCCCAAGGATAGACGTCCAGGAATTATAATTGCAGTAGAAAACGAGTAGCAGTAAGTCAAGTTCCAGTAAGGACGTAAGGATTGAGGCAGGTGACTCTAAAAGTAAGAATCAAGGAGTACACGCATGCCAAAATTAGAAAACAAATTGAAGCTACTGATGATACTGAAAATAATAAATTACCTGTTCTGACCATCCTTCTCTACCAAGTTTACAAGCAAGCCCAAAATAGCAACAAGAAAATCCAACTCTTCATCAGTGAGATGTACATTGTTCGGATGATCAAATTCGATAACTGACTTGGATGACAAGCTATGCTTTTGAAGGTCAATGAAGGAAGGCAAATATGAGCTAAATGATGGGAAATGTCCAGCTATCAATGAGGATAATATTTCTAACCCTCCACAGGCAGCAATTTGTTGACAGCCAACAGAGTTGTCATTTGTCAAGTTCATCAGAACCTGCCACGTGGAAATACGAGTGAGTTTCCAAATTTTCAAAGCTTTATCACTCGCTGCCACATAATCGTAAGTCAGAACCAATTAAACATATGTCAGTCAAACATACAAGTTACAACTATAAAAACAAGATTTTAAAAAATAATAAATAAAAAACTAAATAATCGCATCTGTAATATTGCTTAGTTATATTTGATTTAATCAGTCACTCTGAGAATAATATTGAGAGATGTACCTAACTCATGCCAATTAACCAATCAAGCACTCTAAGAACTATATTAGAGAGAAGACCTTGCAAATAACAGTTTACTAGACGAAAATGACAAGTCAACAAAGACCTCTCATATGTCAACCTACAACTATATGGAGCATGCAGGACTATTTGACACGCATTATCTAGAACTAATTAAGGTTCTAATCTTGAATATCTCCAGATATAGCAGAGAAATTTAATACAAGAAAGAAGAAAAGAGAAGTTCAGTAATTGAGAGCAGTTATAACTTCCAAATCTGAAATGAAGTAAATTACTTTGACAGCTGTAAGAAGGCAATCTGACAGAAGGCTGGACTTCTCTGAGTCAACAGCAGAAGAACAAGAGGCCTGAGGAGAGTCTTGACTTTCCATGCTACTTGGTTCTTCTTGGATCAAAATCAGCTGAGACTGACACACACTTTCACATTCTCCAACTGCTGACCTTTTTTTCCGACTTTGAGATACCTTTTGTTTTTGTTTCCCAGAAAGTAAGTCCCACTTAGAGGGTTCAAATTCATCTTCATGAAAAGCAAAAGGATCCTGGCTTTCCTCCAGGAGTTCAAATTTGGCGTCTTCAGAGACCTCAGATGTCTTGCCAATACCTAACTTTATCCATGAAGTATTACTTACTCGGGTTTCACTATTCGAACACCTTAATGTTCCGCTGCATGAGCTATTTGTGGAAGAACTACCTCTAATCTTTAACAGACGAGTGTCAGCTGGACAGCTGGTGGTTGTTTCATAAGATGATTTAAAACCCCCTAACTGAATAGAAGCCAACCGTTGACTGTTCTGAGATATATTAGAGCTTTTCTGAGATGAGGTCCACTGTGTGCTACAGCCCTCCATAGAAGAGATGATGGACAAAATCTCATTGCTGCCCTCTGCAGATTCAGAAAAAAGAAAAACTATTGAAAAAAGTAATACCAACTCGGACAGCAAATTCCTTACTAGACTATTGGGCCTGTTTGAAAAGAATTTTCCAACTCGTTTTCTGTTCTCAATTTTTGAAAAACTTAGAAAATATGTTTGGCTAGTGTTTTCTGCTTTCAGAAAACGTTTCTGAAAACATGCGCACTAATACCGGATAGCTGTTTTTGACTTGTTGCATATTTGGATTAGAATTGACCTATAATAACCACAAAGATACCCAAAATACATTGTAGTTTTGATTTTGTGGTCTTGAGATGTAGACCTAATCCAAAAACTAAAAACATAGGACAAAAACAGAAGGGGAAAAAAAAAGGCTTAGCTTGTAAATTAGAATCTAACGAATCATTGCAGCACTCAACAGTTGAAATAATTTCAGAGGTTTTTCCCAACTTTTTTGGTGTTTATGATAACTGACCTGCCTTAATAAAAGAGATTAGCTGTATTGATTAAAATCTAGCCATATCAGACTTCCTTGTTTGAGGCTAACTGTATGGATTATCCTTTATTATGGATGTTGATATCACCATAGCAAAAATATGCTGCCAGAGCAAGTATATTTTAGCGATACTTTTGCAATTGTTCTAGCAACACTACACTTTAAGCGACACTTATTGCTCTGGCGACATCATTTTTGCTCTGGCAATATCAACCGCTTTTAGTATTTTTATTATTCTTTGTTTTTCTTGCCTAAGTAAACCAAAATTATATATTTTCCAAATGTATAAGCTTAGTGCCAAATTGGCTAAGTACCGTTCTTGTTGACTATTACAGGTCTTTCAGAAGCATGATGAGTCTCGCTAAAAGAACTGCATAACTTTTCATCGTCAGAACTGCCAGAAGAGCTTAAAAGCAAAGAAACACCTGAACATTGATACCACCAATCATCAGAATGCTAAGTATATTTAACCAAATAAAAGCGCTCTGTGATTTTAATCAAACATCAGGGCAGAAACCCGGTAAAAAAATTAAACAATTGCAAAGTGATTTTCAGGCTTTCAGCACTACTGTAGCATATACCTGACAGTATCTTGATGATGCTTAGCATAAGTTTTGTGAAAGATTGGGGTTGATGCTGGGTGTTGGATTTACTTTTCATTCCAAGCAAATGGCTCTGGTACAGAATAATACCAAAAACTTAGCAATTGCAATTGACTGAGGCAAATAACGTGTGCACTGTGCACCTATATAGGTGATATTGTGACTAAAGGTACCAATTATATGTCCTTTTACCTGATTATCCTGACTAAGGAATGTAGCATTTTCCATTATTTTCAAACATTTTAAAAGCAGCACCAGACTTTCTAAATTCACATCATCTTTCGATTCCAGAATTCGAGATGAGAGCTCTGCAAACCATCTCTGCAAATAGAATATCAGTTTAGAGAACCATGAAGCTACCACAAACAGTACAAAAACACACATTTAATTTTTCAAAAGTTGTGATTAAAGATGAGGATATTCAATATTTTTTCATCTAACTGATGCTGATCACTTGTTATAGTTCACAAGCAATATGCCTTCAGCCCCATAATACCAGAAGCTTTGTGAACTCATAATTGATTTTTCATTCAATTAATATTCTAGTTCGAAAGGTGAATTAATTTCAGCCCATACTAATTAATGGAACAAAGTAATTTGTATAACTTAGCAAATATGCTATAGTTTTTAATTTTCTAATTATGATTGCTCCAAAAACAGCAAAGAAGAAAAAAAGGTCTGGTTGCTTTGCTCAAGTTAACAGTTTGCCAGTTTCAAATGACCCATTTCAGCTCTGAATCTTCTGATTTAGTAACACATATAACAAGGCATACAAACATGCAGGCTCGCACCTCCACATTCGAATGACAATGTCTGGTGACATCAAAGACTGCGTCTAGCCCTCCATGCTCTCTGAATTTTTCCTTGAAGTTGCCCCCAGTCTTACGCACATTGCCAGAGGTGTCTGAATTAATTAAAAATCCAAAACCAACAGGATAAGCAACCCAAAACATAAGGCTCAGTATTGTATAACTGAAAATGAGCTGACAAGATATCAGTAGAAGGATGGCATATAAATTGGGAAACACCAAATAGTTAAATGTAATTTACCTACTTCATACACTCATTTCATAAATTCAATAAGATAAAGAATAAGAACCACCATACACAACTTTATTTTATTTATAATGCATATTTGACTCTCTGCTCTATCATGCCTTGTGAAGTAACAAAAAAAATAAAAAAATAAAAAGTAATAGCTAAACACAAGAAGTAATATTCATCCCTGAGGACCTTGACACACATGTTTGTAGTTTGAATGTTTACTAAATACTTGCAGTTCTCCCAAATGATTTCAAAATAAAGAAACAATTCAAATAATATATAGGATGAGGGAATGGGGTCAAATAAACCTTCAAATGAAATGGTAGACAAGCAAGCTTTCTCCATCGTCAATAAAGAAATCCATTTTGGACTCAACTCTGGCTTTTCCCTTCCATTATCTTTTCCATCTCTTGACTTCATCTGCTTGCAACTAACAAGAATTTCCTGAACCTTGAGTAAAATGGCAGCAGAGGAGGAATCTACTCCATTACTATCTTGTAAGTAGGAAGCATCCTTCTTTAATGCTAAAAGTCTACAGCCAATGGACGGAGCTTTACGCGTAGAAGTGTTAGAGGTTACGGGTTTCAACATTTTCATTAGAAAACGAATGCAACTTGGTGAATCCATTAGGTGATCATCATGTCCCTGTAATAATGAAATTCAAAGTCACAATCACAAAGCTTTAACAAGAATAGTATGTGTATTACGTGAGTCAATTTAGTGAGACATGTAGAGGAAAGCATAAATGTAGATATTCGAAATCTAAAGTTCATGATCTATAAACAGTCAGTTACAAAGTAACACAAAAGGATTTAAAACAAAAGAAGATAAAAAATTAAAATAAATAAAAACAAAAAGCTTCATCCTATTGTTCCCTGGAAGCAAATTTCCTCTACAAACTCCATGTAGACACTCCTGGCGATGATTTCTGCAACCAAAAAAAAAATAGAAGGCTAAACAACAAAGAGCTCACCTATCAGAAAGGAATGCTCTACCTATTTCCTATTAGTGCTTTTTTTTTTCTGTGTAGGTGTAGCAAGGGCCAAGATGAAATAAGTATTTTATTACAGGAAGCTGTCAAAGATGGTGATGCTCCCAAAAACACCTACTTTAGCTGAACAAAGAGAAAGCATATAAAATCTTATCAAGCAGAAAGCTTCATAACAATTAATCGGCTTGGAGAATTTAATTTCTGCAATTAATAACCTAAGTTTAGAAATTTTAATTTTAAAGTCAAGTAAGGGCTAGCACTGTTCCCAAGCCTCCTAATTGGATAACAGTAAAGACAAAACAAAGAAAAGCAAAACAATTGCACATAGTCTCCTAACAGCCATAAATCTTAAATGCTCGTGATACTGAAGTTTAAGTCTCATGATATATGTTAAACTTGGAATACAAACATAAGTACATGACCAAAAATTTTTACAAAATGCTAGCTACCAATCCTGAAAATAAGGATCGGAGCCTTAAAGCAGCCTTTTGTGTGCGGAGTATGTTAAATGTTAGGTAGATCTGGCACATACATCCCACCAACCCAGATAAGCAAGATCAGCGTTGGACAATGGGCTTTTTATTGCAATAGGTGTAACAATAGGCTTTATATATATATATATATATATATATATATATATATATAAATGAACGAAACGGGAACTTATAATGTGTTGCTTCTCTAATTACAACATATATTATGCCATTCTGAATACAATTCTTATAATATGCAAATAAGACAAAATTTCAAAAGTTGATATACCGCTCGAAGCCTCAAATGCAATAAAATTTAAAGCAACAATAGTTCAAACAATCTTTCTGAATTGAAATCCTACAACGTAATTCCTTGAAGAACATGGACAATGAATATGACTTTGACTGGTTTGAGAGTTGAGACATTAATTTAGGAGCACAAGTACACAAATCAAGGAAGTAGGCATTCCTTGTCTCTAGCTTATCTATTATATGTAGATACTAATTGAGTGGTAAAAATATTGACAGCATATACAAAGAGAAATCATGAAACATGTCCTTGTCTATATTCCTAGAAATTAAAGAAAGTAAAATTCATCATAACACCGACAGCATACATCACTTGTAAGAATGTAGAAGATAGCTGCCGCAGCCAGGTTGCTATGTTGATCATCAAAGCTGAGTCCCATTACAGCATCTAAAATTGTTTTTGCCGTCCTGAAAAATATCTTAAAAGTCAACAAATGCACCATAGAACAAGAGGCTGTACATTAAGCTCTCAAAGTGGAAACTATGGAAATATAAGCACCCTTAACAATGACACAAAATTCTTTTCTTTAATATTTTTTTTTATATGTTACAAATAATTAAGAGTAAGAATGAAAATTTCAAACACAACTTGAGCAGCTGAACACAAGAGAGTCAAAAATAAGAATTAAAACGTCTGACCTATCCCTTAAAACTGTACACTATACTGCAGATGGGCAATGGCAAGATTATGATACTCAAATCAAACTTTGAGAACTGAATTACAGGATTGGACTGTTCAGGAGAGCAAAATTTGAGCACTGTATTATGGGTCTGAACTGTTTAGGAGAAATGAAAATTCTTAAAAATAACAGTACTTCCATTATAACTTTAGAGTAGATTTTTATCTATAGCAAGCTAATCATGTCAACACAACAATTAGGTGCTAATGACAGTACACAATCTTGCTCCACCCATAAATATGAATCTATCTTCTTATTTTCTTTGAACTTATTACTTAATCAGTACACAATAATTAAATTCAGGATACATTTCGGTAGTGTACTAGTGTCATAAGATGACACTGAAATTCAAACTCAGCTTCAATTGTGAATCATTTAATTCAAATCATGGACAAATCAAATTACCAATCACATAAATCTTGAAAATTCGCATACCCATTAGTTCTTAAGAGTCGACGCTGTTGAGCTGTCCCGCATATGGACAACAGGGACAACAAACTAGCCTGCCGAATCCTCACTGGTTGGCCTTTCCTCAACCCATCCAATGCAAAATAAACCTCATCCTCGTGCTCCATCATCTCCCCAAACTCCTGAGTCTCCATCAATGTCTTTGTCTGCTCCTCGGGCACAAAAAACGACCTAATCTCCTTCGACTTCAACGCCTTCTTATTCCCATCCCTAGCCTTCTTCAGTTTTCGAAAACTCCCATCACCATTCTCCAAATCAGCACCGATCACAGGCTTCTTGGGGGGCAGAACTGCCAATTTCCGTGATTCTTGAGAATAATCCAAACCATAAGGCTCGAAATCGAATGAATTCCTAGGTTTCTTCGATACCCGAAAACCCCTATCAATATCCTCAATATCACCGCCAACCAGTGGCTTCCTCGCCGGAAGAATCGCCAATTGACCCGAATCCTGAGACGAATTTGAGCCATATGTCTCGGAGTCGAAGGGCCAGTGGGACGATGAACCTTGAGACGAAAATGCAACACTGTAAATATCTTGAGGGCTATCTTGGGACAAGGGGTTTTCGAATTCGTCGGAAACAACGTCGTCGTCGAAGGCAGAGTCCGAGCAGCTTCTGGTTAAACTTCTGTTCCGGCGATTGTACTTTCTAACGATCATTTTTCCTTATATTTCAATTCAAATCTTTCATATGAGAAGGAAAGATAGGGTTTTTGTGTCGTAATAAATTGGGATACGGAGGGTATAACATGAAATTGGTTGGGGTTTTACAAGTTTTCTGTATGGTTTAAGATTTGGAATGAAAATTGTGAGCTGAAGAAATGCAGACTTCGAAGAGAGAGAATACAAAAGGAGGAGGAAATTGACAAAATGGGATTTTCGTATAGAATTTGGACATTTTCAATTTTGAAGTTAAAGCCAATGGGGAGAATTTTGATTTTCAGGTGAGGGTAGTTTTGGAAATGAAGCCGTTAAGTGTTGACAGCGTGGCTAATCTTGACCGTTGGTTTTTGAGTGAGTGGCTTACGTGTCATAAAAGGAGTGACCGAACTCTTAATTTGGTTGATCAAATAGGGAGGTGAGCTTAGATAGATAGAGTAATTTATTTTCTCTACTCTTATCTCTTATTGTAACTATAGAACTAAAAAATTATTGCATGATACTCCCTCCGTCCCGAATTAATTGCTCAATTTTAATCATTTTAAAGTCAAATTGACTTTTTTTTTAAACTAATTTTTTTATTATTTTTGTTAAAAATATAAGTGAAGAGATTATAACCAAAAGAAAGTATATACAATTTATTACTAATTTCAATTTTTAATAATTTTAGAAAATATATTTATATATGCTTAATTATTAATTTTAAAAATAGTCAATTTGACTTAAAAAAGTCTTAAAAAAATAATTAATTTGGGATGGAGGGAGTAGATGGTAACTTTTAATTTTAAAATATGGGTTTATGTGGGTACATGTGAGATAATTAAGAATTATTTTAATTTATCATTTACGGAACGTTTGATTTGACAAAATTGTTGTTGAACATAATAAAGTGATGGTTGAAATCGAAATCAAATCATAATGGAATCGAAATTAAACTCGTGATTCATACGTGTGGTACGTTACTTAGAAATTATATCGAAATGAAATGAAATAAAATATAATGACCAAAATATTCCTAACTAACTAAGTAACGTATATAACAATACAAAATAAGTATAATACACAATAATACTATAATACTATACTAATATATAATACTATTCATATATAATATTAAAAATATATATTTAGTATATAAGAATATGTATTATAAACATATAATAATATATATTTAATATACAATATAATTACGTCATATATATTCTATTAATATCATATAATAGAAAATAAATATAATGTCTATTAATATATATAATTTATTATATTATATATAATTATCTATTTTTATGAGCGAGGGTATTTTTGTCTCAACATTTTTTTCTTATTCATTTACTCATTGAAATCGCGATTCTTTAGAGGATAAAGAATTGCGATTCCAATGTTTAAAAGAATCGTGATTTCGTCGAAATGATTATTCTAACCAAATTTAACATACAAAACGTCAAAAATGTATTATTAGTCAGAATGATGATTCCTTTCCGTCCTCCATTCCTACTAATTAAACACCTCCTTATAATTTCGCCTAAATCTCAATCTAACCATGTCAGTCATAAATTTATCTTTGTATAAATTATTTTTTAAAAAATAAACAAAAAATTGCATGTCATACATAATTTACTATTGTTCGTCCTTTCAAAACTATATAATCTTGAAAATCTTAAACTGAGCCATACACCATCGCATAATTCGTTCACTTGTTTGTAGGAAATAATATGTTCTCATTCTTTAAGCCTATTTTACTTTACCAAGTCATCTCATTATTAAGTCAAGAGTATTGAAAATCAGGTGACTTTTTATTTTGAATAATTATATGTATACAAACCGTGTACAGAGACATTATTACCATAATTAAATGTATACAAACCGTGTACAGACATTATTACCATATACCAGCACTCCTAGCACACACGTTGAAAGAAAGAAAAAAAACAAGGTAACTGTGACCCAAAATCAACGAGGCGACATCAACCTCTTCACGAAGCCTTTATAATATAGAAGATATATATAAAATAATAAAAAATGATAACTGATATTTTTATATTTCTACGTGTTTCTTTTTTAATAAGTATAAACCTGAATCTCACCTTTATACGGGGAGGGAACCGTGTGTGAAAAATTATCAAAAATAACAAAAAATACATGTGAAAATAATACTCCCCTAAAAAAATATACATACAAAATAACAAATCTATCAATAATTTTAAATATTATGAACTCATATACTATGTTTGTCTTTATTTATACACAAAATGTTTTGTGCATGATTTTTGCACGTAGAACTTTTTTATTTTTTTATTTTTTTATTTTTTTTACCCATTTCACTATTTTGATAACCTTAAAAACAAAAAACTTACACTACTATTTCACAATTTAACAACAATGCACTTATTAGTCTGCAAGCTCAAACTATTGACTATAGGAGTAGGGGCAACTCGATCCCCTCTGACTATGTATGAATGATTATGGAGGATTAATGATGAAAGAAAAATGTTACTCCATTCGTCCTAAATTAATTGCTCAATTTTGATTTTTTTAAAGTTAAATTGACTATTTTTTAAAACCAAACGTTTTACTATTTCTGCTAAAATATAGGTGAAGAGATTATAACCAAAATAAAGTATATACAATTTATTACTAATCCCAATTTTTATAATTTTAGAAATATATCTATATATGTTTTAATTATTAATTATAAAAATAGTCAATTTAACTTTAAAAAAGTCAAAACTGAATAATTAATTTGGAACGAAAGAAGTAAAACTAAAGATATTTTTTTTTTCAAACGTGATGGTTCATTGTGGACAACCAAAACTATTCGAACGTACAAAAAATGGAACAAGTCCCACTAGCTCGCTTGATAGCATCAACCGGCACAAGTCAACAAGCAAGCGTAACCAAACCCATGGTCTGGCTGCTAGAGTTAGCGGTTAGCTGCTCCTTCACAATCTTAAAAACTCAATAACTCAATGAGTTCTTTTGCACGACATAATAATTTGATATAAATTCTTTATAATTTTATCTATCTGTATTTTAACTTCTTATTTTTTATAATAAGAAGTCAAAATACAAATAAATAAAATTATAAAGAGCTCATATCTGATCGCATAAATTTTTTGTAACTCAATTATTATACATGTGTAAAATACATAGTTCATAACATTAGAAAAGCGCATAAAGGGATTAGTTTTAGAAGGCTTATAGATAATACATTAATATAATATTATAAATAATAAATAATATAAGTATAGTCAAACATGATTTAACTTGAACTTAAGTTTATGGTATTTATTTTTTCATGTCTTTATAAATAATAATATTTTAATGACTAATGAATGGATATTAAATATGTATACTAAATGATGTGTATAGTTATGATTGATTCTATATATAAATTATGAATTAATTATAACTTGACATATTAATAAATATTAAAAATATATACCAAATAATGTACATAGTTATGGCTGATTATATATACCAAAAAAGCCTCCCATTTTATTATATAAATATAATGATAAATTATAAATTAACACATTATTTTGTAAACTATTTTTATAATTTTTTTATAATTTTATTACTTTAAATGAATGAAATATATTAAAATTTCGTTCGGGGCCCTAAAAAAATATGGAGTAGATTACAATGGAGAGGACGCGATTCCTTAATAAAATAATATTAGATGCATGTATCGTACATGTGCTTAGCGAGAAAGAGAGGAGAGAGAAAGAGAGAATACGATTTTAGACATTTCACTTTCTGGATCTAGGGTTCTTTTCGAGACAACTTGTTCATCATTATTATCAACATCAACAAAAACCCTAGTTAGCTACTTATATAACTGGTTCGAAGATCAATCGATTATCAAAATTCCAAATTGAATCTCAACTGCAATCGATCATCTCTTTTTGTCACAGATCTAATTTTTGTTCCCAAAGAACCCTAATTTGTTTTTTTTTTCAGTTTATAATTTTGGAAAAAACTGGATGATGAATTCAATCTCGTGAAAGAAAATCACAGATCTGCACGTATATAAATTTAGTGTATAGTGAACTCGAATGCGTGATTGATTGATTGAAGAACTGTGAAAATGTATAAATCAGTTGTGTATGAAGGGGATAAACTACTGGGAGAAGTAGAGGTTTATCCTCAGAACGGTGTCGTGTTGGAGGAAATACGAATTTCTCACTTCTCGCCACCGAGTGAGAGGTGCCCGCCACTTGCAGTTCTTCATACAATTACCTCAACGGGTGTTTGCTTCAAAGTGGAGTCCAAGTCACAGTTTCTTAACTCGCCGCTCAATCTTTTGCACTCATCATGTCTCACGGAGAACAAGGTATTATTGCAGCCCTAATTTGAAAGATAAAAACCCTAAATTAAACTTAAAATTTAAAACTTCATCCTTTAACCTTCAAGCTCAAACTCACTCCCAGACCCACAAAAAAAAAACTAAAAAAAATTTAAAGTCTAACATTTTTTTGGACAGAAAACAAGAGGAACCCTCGTAGAGGAACTTTAACATTAGCAAATAAATTAATTTGGCTTATAATTTATACTGAATTGATGGTACACAGACAACCTTAATTGAGAATCCACCTTATGGAATCTTTAATTAAGCTTGGCTTAAATTTTGTTCCTCATTAAAGGTGACTGAGTTTTTTGTTCTCATTTCTGGGACCAATAAACAGGGAATTATTAATTAATTTATTTTGCCTGGGAACTTTTCTTATGCCTAGAATATGCAGTTTGATGTTCATGACAGCTACACCATATGTTAATTAATTGTTTGGTTGGTGCTGTTAATTTAAGGAAACAATTGATGCAAATACTGGTTTATATGGATTGTTTCAATGGTGTGATAATATGCATTAAGGATCAATTGGAAACAAATTGAACTTCTGTTATTCCCTTAATTTGATTGTGGGGTTGCAAAATCGGGCCAAGACCATGGGTCCCTGTGGGGGGGTTTTTTTTTTTCAAATTTTCATTATACTGGCTGAATGCACATCTCTAGTGTACTACCAAAATACATCATGGAAACTTTGTCCATGAGGTTCTTTTATAATTGCCCATCGGAGTTGAATTGGAGAATGACATTCTGTGTCTTTAATTTGGTTTGGTACTGCAATCTCTATCTCCCCCTCTCCCACTGCATAATAATCCAAAGTTAGATTATTTGAACAATAAACAATGCCCTTACTATATATATATTATAATCAAAATACAATCCACCCACACACATGCAACAGCGCCAACCACGTGGCACATATATTCTCTCCCAACGTGAGTGCTTTTACTTGGCACTTGGCAGCCTCCTTTGCCTTTCCTTTTTCTAAAATCCACATTACATATGGCATCATTATTTATTAATGCTCATACATTGTAACATTTGTGTGAGATTTCACGCATGCCTTTACTTTCCATGAATATTGCCAATAATATATTTTCATTCATCTCCTCTAGCTTTGCATATTCCCTTACACACATTCTTTGCATTTCTATATCGAATATTTTCACTTTCATCTTAACCTTTGTTGTAGAATGATCTATTTTCACATTATATAAGCTAGATATTATGACCCGTTGTTTACCATCAGTATTTGTATTTTATCTTTTGTTGGTTGTTATTTCTAACTTCTTAAAAGTTATCAATGATACTATTTCATATTGAATGAGGAAATTGTGCTAAGTTTGCAGAGATTTAAATTTGTAATTGACTAATTAATTTATCTCATTTTTTTAATTTGTGTATATAAATTGACAAATCCCTTGGCCCAGGTAAAATAATCTAAATTAGAGGCTAATTAATAGTCGATATTGTTGAAGTAATGTTTATAAAGGAACAAGATAAAAAACTAACAGACCTCTAGTTATGTAAGTATAAAATCCAAAATGAAATTAAGCCCCAAATTTCAAAGTGTAGAGCGAAAGTCAACTCTCTAAAGATATATATTTTATTTCTTCATGTGAGAGAATGACATGAAAAAAAAGATGAAGATAAAGACTTTAGAAGAAGAAAGATAAGAAATCCTAGAAACCTACTTTATGGGTTATCTTAAGGAACGAGTGAACATATCTTCTGCTTGAAAAGAAAGGCTTTAATGTGTTGTTTTAACTCTTATCAAATCCGTGTCTAACTTAAAAATATACCACAACTATATCATAAATCGTGTCATATCGTAAGCCTTATTTAAGATACGCTAGTATATCGGAATGACCATGTATTGTATCATAGGATAAGTTACGATAGTTACAATACCTATCGTGTATAGTACGATATTAAAAATATATAATGTATCAATTAATTCATAATTTTAGTACTCCTTTCTAAAAGAAGAAAACTACTTTTTCTGTTACAATATTTCGCTATTATGGTTTGCGTAAGTTACAACATGGCATATATTTTTCAATCAGTTTGTTCTAATAATAAGTATGCAATATTATATTTTAAAGCATTTTTGTCAACGAGTTCAGTTAGATATCTAGTTTAGACAAATATATAATTTTGTGATAATTAAATATATGCATTTGATAAACATATTATCCCACGTAATGCACTGGTATGCAAGTAGTCTTAAGTATTGACATAGAAGTTATTGATGATTGTTTTCTATTTATTCAACTTTACATACGTATAACACAGATGTCAATGTACTTACAAACATACTGTTTGTTTTATTTATAATATATGTGTCACAGACTGCTGTGATGTCTCTTGGAGATGGGGAGCTTCATTTGGTTGCAATGCTTTCTAGGAAGAATGATGGACAGTCCCCCTGTTTCTGGGGATTCCATGTCGCCCCAGGACTATACAATTCTTGCCTTGTCATGTTGAACCTTAGATGTCTTGGCATTGTATTTGATCTTGATGAAACACTCATAGTTGCCAACACAATGCGTTCATTTGAGGATAGAATTGAAGCCCTCCAGCGAAAAATAAGCTCTGACTCAGATCCACAACGTGTTTCTGGTATGCTGGCAGAAGTCAAGCGTTATCAGGATGACAAGATTATATTGAAGCAATATGCAGAAAATGATCAGATTGTTGAAAACGGGAAGGTGATCAAATCTCAGCCCGAGGTTGTTCTAGCATTGTCTGACAATCATCAAACTATCGTTCGCCCACTTATCCGTTTACAAGACAAAAACATTATACTGACTCGCATTAATCCATCGGTAGGTTTATACTGTATTAAACTGACCCGACATTTGATCCTATGTGTACTGGACTTGTTCTTTGTTACCTTTTAGATGCCACCTCCAAATACCCTCTTAATTGCAATCTTATTATTGTCTTGATTGTATGAAAAACAAATAAACAGTCGCAACTTACTTGGTAGCCAATTATGGTAGGGTGTCCTACAATAGTTATGGGAGTGATTTTTTTCTTGTCCTTTAATATATGTTTGTTCAAGTTCTATAATCACAATACTTTTGTATCTACATAGATTCGTGATACAAGTGTCCTTGTGAGACTGAGACCTGCATGGGAGGATCTGAGAAGCTACTTGATTGCAAGAGGTCGTAAGCGTTTTGAGGTTTATGTTTGCACAATGGCTGAAAGAGATTATGCTTTAGAAATGTGGAGGCTTCTTGATCCAGAGTCGAAGTTGATAAACATGAAGGAGTTGTTGGATCGTATTGTGTGTGTAAAGTCTGGTAAGTGGGGATAGATATTTGACTAATTTTGCTTTTGTTATATAATATTGGAATTATATATCAATGATTTGATTTACCTATCAATATATACTAGTCTACATGTGCATTGCTTGTGATAAAAACAAAAAAACATGAATTTGTTTGAAATTTGAATTTTAAAAACTAATACAAACAGGAAGTGAGAAAATAGGAATGAGGGAGAGTAATAGAGATAAAGTGGCTGAATACAGAAATGTCAATTTTTTAAAACCATAAGCTATTACACAGCCAGCCCAATACGGTAACAACTCCCATCATTCTCCCTTTTTTATACAGAATATACAATGTGTGTGTATATTATTATTGATATGAATTTTTCTATCTTATTCTCAATCCCTTTCATATTTGGTTTTACATCTGTCCTTCTATATTTCCACAATGCTCTAATTGTGATTGAATTTTCTTAATTTTTAACAATTTGCAGATTGTCTTAATTATTGGTTGGTCTACTCTTATTTCCCTTCAACTTCCAACAGGCTTAAAAAAAAAATCACTGTTCAGTGTTTTTATTCAAGATGGAAACTGCCATCCAAAGATGGCGTTGGGGGTGATTGATGATCGTTCTACTAAAAGTGTGGGGGGGGGGGGGGGGGGGGGGTGGGATTAATGAGGAAAGATCAAATCTCGTATGTCCCATGTTGTTCCTGCTTTCGCTCTCATTATTAATGGCCTTCCGCAAGCTGAAGCTATTAACTATACATGATTTTTATGCATTTGGGTTGAGCACATCAAATTTTTGCCTTTTAAATTGAGAACTAGTGTTTCTTTCTTTATATTTCAGATTAACGTAATTGCTTAGTCGTTATTCTGTGGTCCATGCTACTCATGAAAACCTATCATTTTTATAGGCAAACAACGCTATTCCTGTCTTGTGTTGGTTGTCAAGAAATGTTTGCCTGCAACGTTTAGAGGTTGGTTTTTTCAAGTAAGGATAATATTAAAAGAAATCAGGATTTTTTTTTAATCGTGTGGTTCGTGCTTACACACCTGTTAATTGGACTATATTATAATATTGCTTTTATTTATGTATGGCCGGTGTATGTTTTTTTTTTTTTTTGTGGTGGTGGGTGGGTTTAAAGGGGTTCTTATCGTTTTGATACGGACATACTATGAGGTTTGGTTTGCCATTTGTGGTTAGAATTCTGACCAGACTTTTCCTTCTTATTTTTAACACAGAGAGTTTGATGAGGGTCTTTTTACAACGGATACCAGAAGGTCAAGTATGGAAGATGATGTTAAAGATATTCCTTTCCCTCCTGATTAGTGAGCAACTATTATGATATCAGAGGGTTTCAGTTGTGTGCTCTTGTGCGTATACAAAATAGTTTTACACACATAACGAATAAGAGAACAAATTATTCCATGTTCCAAATCTAGCCAATCATGAATTTTTGCAGGCGTGGGTTTTTCTATGGTTATAGATATATCCAATGGTTGTGTGGCCAGAGAACCTTTCATTATGTACTTCTAATCTACTATAGTATTTTCCCAGACATGCATAGATTGTTTTTGTAAGTGGATATTTTCAGCTTTGACTTGTCCAGGATGGATGCTTATCAGCTTTGAATGGGAACAGAGATTCACTTTCCTTTATTGATTGGCATGCATGGGCAGATGTTGAAGTGGGAAAGGAGATTAAAGGTATTATGTCTTGCTATTATTTTCGTCACATGGTTGAAAGTCTAACTTATAAGGATAACCTTTTCTATCCAAATAAATAACGGGGTAATTAGACATTAAGGTTGCATTTTTGTTGCTTTTATCAATTATTACTGCACTCATCCAAGTGAAAACTTCTGCAATGCTTTTTATGTACATGAATATAGTAATGACATTAGTTTGTCCTTCTACCTACTTGGGAATTCACGGATGCAATCTGTTCAGCTTCCCTCAACAGTCCCAGCGGTTAGTCACTCATTGTCGATCCAAGGGCTTGTTTCTCCTTTGCAGTAATATAGTCACACCTTACTATATCCTATTCCCGTATGCCAGCAATGCAAGGGCCAGTTACGACCCTTTTCCCTAGTAAAACATTACCACACAGTAACTTTTCAGTACTCAAGCCTTTGAACCAAGTTGGCCTTCCCAAGAAGTAAGCTTGCAAATACTCTCCTGCTAAGAAGAAGAGGGTGACGGTACCAGAAATCAGAACTGGATCCTGATACGAGGAGGAGACTTCTCATTTTGGCAGCATGGTCCCAAGATGTAAAGAAGATCATCCTCCTAGTGAACCCCAATTTCCAATAAGACCCCCATCTGCAAGTTTCTGCTCCACAAGTCCCAAGGACGTGGAAGTTTGGTTTTCCATTTGAAGGAAAGAAAATGAGCCCAAGACAATTGAATCGAGCGTACATAACAACCCAAGGAATTTCCTTTACAATTCTGAGTCCGCTGCTAACTTATTGAGAAGCATGCGTCCTCAATCATCCACCCTTATCTCCATAAGTTGGAGAGTTCTATACCGTCCCGATAAGAGTTTTTTCTACTGAAAGACAGAAGATGCTCAAGGAGGGAAATTGGATATTTGTGTTATCTGTATTTAATAGGCTTTGAGGAATTATGCCTTAAGAACTAAAAGACTATAATGGCTCATGAATGTTTGATGGGTTTGCAGCCTCTTACAAAGAGAAGAATCGGATTGAGAATCAAATCTTACGTTGTCCTAGTTATCCTTCATTTTCAGGTAAATATATGACCTCCGGTAATGAGCAAATTAAGTGCACCCACGGCAAAATATATGTCTATTTTATTGAAAGTATGTAAGTCGTCTTAGTAAGTTTCAGTTACTAGGTGTCTTGGAATTTCAGAAGCTTGCAAATTTTGTAAGGTTACATTTTGGAATTGATAACGTAATCTCCTAGGGACCTTCATTAAGTGCTCTGTTTTAAATGTCCTAGAAACAACTTTTGGGAGGCCCTTATCTGCCTTTTATTTTGTTCTACACTTGGACTCTAGGTTGTTGATTTGTGGCTTTATCATCTAATTTACACTGATATAAGTGGAACCTTCTAGCAGGTCACCAGCCACGATTGCTCTAATGGCAATAATCCTCAGAATTCTGAAACATGTTGGAAAAGATAATCCAGAGCCTGGTACTTCGGGATTTCCTCTTTGTACTGACCCATGCGTGGTGTGTGTATATATATATTATTATTTTTTAGTGGAATGTGTGCATGGGCCTGCATGTATTTGCCGCACTCATACATTCCGTCATCCTTTGAATCTCCTTATGAAGATCACATTTTCTTTCACAGTTTATTGAAGATTTATGAGTTAGAATTCTTGTATTGATTATTGAGTTATACACAATACAGAAGCTATACATACAACATTTACCATGACTAGTTGGGATCGAGCCTAGTCCACGTATAAAAAAAAGTCACACGATTGACAATATAAAGCCACTGCAGATAGTGATGTTTTACGATATGGAATTTTACAATTTGTTAGAGGTAGAACTTTGACAAAATAACAGAAGAATGCAATATAACAGTCCGCCTAATACCGTGTAGTAACCCGTTTGGCTTTTATTTTACTTTAAGAAAGCATTTTAATAGTTATGCCAAGGAGTTCGTAAAATAAACAAACATATTATACCCCCAACTTTTTCCAAAATAAGGGTATAATGATACATGTTCGAATAAGTTGAAATACCAACGATTCTACATACATTACAAAAATTATGAGGGATAATAAACTGATTTGCGGTGAAATATGAACTATGAAAAGAAAAAGGTTGACTTTATAGAAACAAAGGAAGGAAAAGTCGAATGTTTAAATTGTAATTATACGTTTTTTTTGAAACTTTTGTCCAAAATCACGTAATATCTAGTATTTTTATCCGGGTTCCTATCAATCAATTGTATTCTTAAATAGATGCTTCGTGCTTTGACTTTTAACTTTATTTTTTTGAATTTTCATTAATCTAATACCATATTCCTGTAAAAGATTTTGGAACCCTTCTATTAGAATTCAACGTAATATAATAAGTGTAGGCGAGAAAATCGTACCTCGCTCGATTAGGTTTTCGAATTGGCTGAGGAGAGAGAAATCCACAAAGAGTACGGGAAATGATCGAGGGTTTTGTATGAGCGGAGAAGAACGGGTATACGATCACCCAGTGGGTACAACACCGTGGCAGAGCTCTAGAGAGCCTTCTTGTGTGTCTTGGAATGTCAAAAGAATCCAAAGTCCCTTCCTCTGAAAAGAGGGGGCTATTTATAGAGGTGGCCTATATTGATAAGTACTCACACGTGCCTGGTGGCATGCGACTTTCAGGTCCCAATATACCATAAATACCCCCTCGTTGCCATAAAGTGATGCTTAAATCGTCCAAATTCTTTTAAGCCGCCGAATCCAAATCCCTCAACCATTTCCCATTCCGAAGTTGGCTCCCCTAATCTTTTGCCCAGGAACTTACGAAGGCCCTTTAAATCTTCGAATCTAATTCATCGTTCCAATAAATCAAATTATATTTTTCCTTACTTTCCATTTTCATGCACGCATCCAAAGTTTTACCAAGAGAAGATCCTCGAGAAAAGCTTTGACAAGCCCTAGGGTGGTCGAACTCTAGGGGGTCAAACCCTAGAGTGGCCGAACCCATAGGGGGTCAAACCCTAGGTACATGCCCTCCTTCGATTCTCCTTGTTCTTTCCCCTTGCTTATTTTGAATTTATCGCTCATTCCTTTTTGTCATGATTCTTGACCCTTGTGAGGTAGCTTTTCATGTCATGAAGGATTTGAAGAAGATCATCCCTAAATTTTTCTCATATATTATTTTCTTGCCTCTTTTCTTTGGCTTCAATCACCTCGATTTGTCCGCGCCAACCTAAGGGGGAGTTTTGCTCGGTGACACATATTGATAGCTCGTAATGGAGTCGCGCCTCCTAGGGGGCCGAACCTTAGGGGCCCGCAACCCTAAAGCTTCTCCTAATCTTTCGTTCAACTTTTTTTCAATCTTGTTCTTGTTTCGTTCAGTAACTTAGCTCGTATTAAGAAAAGTTCATTCATCGGAGTCATTGGAGAGGTTGAACCCTAGGGGTGGTCGAAACCTGGGGTCGAGCCTTAGTCTCGTCTTCATTTCACTTGGTAACCTCAAATGCCGAATCAAGAAGACATCATCAGTCGGACATAAGTGAATGGAGATGCACCCCTAGGGGGCCGAAGCCTAGGGGGGTCGAACCTTAATCAGGGCTAATCTTCTTTTGCTTGGTTTGGTTTATTTTCACATTTCTCTGTTTATGCTTGGTAATTCAGATCCAAGGCAAGAAAACATCTTCGAATGTGGACCAAATTAGGAGAATTGAACCCCTAGGGGGAGAACCTTAGGGGGTTCTTCCAACATTTAGTAATTTTTTTCATCGATTCTTGTCCAAGGTTTGCGTCGAAAATCTTTTCGTTAATCCAATCAGGCCAATGAAAGCATCATTGGTTGGCCAGATAGAAAGGTTTGAACCCTTAGGGGGCCAAACCCTAAGGCGGTCTTCCCACACTTGTTCGTTTTTTTAGCTTTTTCATTCCGGCTTTGTCTTGTTCGGGCAATTTGGAATTCAATTTGGGTCATTAGGGTACGCTCATATGAACAACACGCCCTTCTTTATGTTCGTCGGACACGTCCTTCCTTTCATATTTAAGGGCTCCACAATATGCTCCCTTGCACGATGAGTCAGATACTATTTAATATTGGGGTGTGGTCAAGCGTGCAAAACATCTGTTGTAAGTAGAAGTCTTTTGTGCATCCGAACTTGATGATTTTTCTTTTGTTGGGAAATCTCTAACTCATCAGTTGTCAGATTAAGGGTTATAACTTTTCAGGAAAAGCCTTTAGACCGGTTTCGATAAAGGTAGAAATTTGTTTGGCCATGGAAGTAAGAAGAAGCTTCATGTAATAGTCGACACACCCTTCTTCGGTTTTGGGGTTTACTTAATGGTTTGGTGTCTCCTGCTTGACTCGTATAGTCCTTTAAGCACCAAATTCCTTCACTGGAAACCCATTTTAAAAATGGTCGACGTCATTATTTTTTATGGTGGTGCCGTGGCTCTGTCCACGGACCATTTTATTGTCCTGACTAGTCCCTATCGTTTACTTGGTCATAGATTGTGTGCTTCCCAACCCTTAGGTCAGGGTATTCTCGAAAAGACTTAAGACAATGACCTGTTTTTCTAGGCGATGGTAGTTTAGTCACTTTGTTTCCAAGGAAAAGCATTTTCTATGGACGAGGGGACTATAGAGTGAGAAGAAGCCCTCAGGTTATAGAGATCAAGTTTGTGTGCAATTTTAATCATTCATATTACTAAACCAAAGAGGTTTTACTTTTGTCGTGTTTCAAAAGCACCAAATGATTAACACATGTTGTTCGGGTTTGAACTGGTCTGGAGCTCCCCCCCCGCATCCCCCCCCACCCCCCCCCCCCCACCCCCCCCGCTCCCTACACGTAGTTAGGCGTGTTCCTTGTTATACCTTCGTAGTCGATCTTTAGTAGATATGCGATTATCCAAGGGCTTTTGGTCATGCCGTCCCCCTGGTAGGTCAGGCAGTTCGTAAGGATTTTTTAATCTTTCCGACTTTTTAGTTATGTAAAAATAATAACACTTGAGCTTGTAGGAACTTATAGTCGGTGCCTCATATTACTTTCGATAATTATAAGTGGTATTTACTACACCCAGTGTGAAGAAGCGGTGTTATGATCAGCGGGATGCCTCAAATATGCTTTTATTAAGATGGTGATATTGAAGACATAACACTCGTTGCCTTTATTACCCTTGTAGTCCTGTGGACCCATCTTTTTGGCATAGAAGGGTTTTATAAAGGACTTAAGTCGAATTGCCTTTGTTCACTTGTTCATCCTAATTTCCTTGGCAATGGTAATCTACGAAGACTTTGAGAGGGAAATTAAACGGGTTTGCCTCATCACTTTGGGTTAGTCCAATTCCTTGGCAAGCGTAATGTAGGAGGACTTTTGAAATCAGTGCCTTCATCAATTGATCGGTCCAATTTCTTGGCAAGTGTAATTTAGGAGGACTTTTGAAATACAGGTTCGCCTTCATCACTTTGCGACTCGGTTTCAATTTCTTGGCAAGTGTAAATCTACGAGGACAGGTTGACCCACCATTTTAGAGTGGACCACCATCTTTGATGTGAAATATTTTAATTCAACAATTCTAATGCCTTCCTCTCCCCAATGGTCAACTATATGGTATTAGCTAGCAAGGAGATACTCCTGAGCGATTTTAAAACCACCATTTTCAGTGGAGCACCATCTTAGGGTTGGGTTTTTGATTCATCAATTTCTAATTCCTCCTCCCGTGGGTCATTTAATTCTTGGCAGGGATACTCTTAAGGACTTACACCCTCACCATTTTCGGTGGGACCACCATCTTGGTTGGATTTTTTGATATTTTTGTCTCTATAGTTCAGAGATCTTTCGATGGTAGAGCCAGTATTTGATCTTGTCCCAACATACTGTGTTGTGTTGATGAAGTTTTTACGTATGAAAACTACTCATAAGTTTCAATATGAGCATTAACTATTGAGATTCTAGTTCTAAGCCCTCCACCTTCTTGCCCCCCTTGCCGGCATTGGTCAGAGCATACAACCATAGCCGCAGTAGCTTGAGCACTAAACCCGTCCATAACCAATTGACAGTGTTAGGTTTGGATACAGGATGGGTAGGGAGGGGTGAAGTCGAAATTCAACTTTTTTGTGCCCCCAATTTCTTCATATATGGCCTCATACAGAGTGAGATCCTAGTGTGAACTTTTGGTGTTCATGCCCCCTGGCTATGTAGGTGCTTGGGTAATGTGCGAGCTTCTGTTAGACCAGTACATCGAGCTTTTCCTTCGTTGAAAATATATCTTGCTCGAATTGGTATTATTCCTTTAGTTCGGGGGCTAGCTCCTCTTTCCTCCATCCCTCCTGGCATGTGACTTCAAGTCAAATTACCAGAAATTACTTCCTCGTTGTCAAAAGTGATGCCTAAATCGTTCCCCCCCTTTTTTTTTATTTTTTTTTTTTTTCCTTCCATTCTTTTAGCCGTCAATCCCAAAACCTTCGACCATTTACATTTGAAGTTGGCCTCACTAAGTCTTCTGCCCGTGGAACTTTCAGAGGCCCTTTCAGTCTTCAAATGTAAATCATCGTTCCTATGAATCAAATCTAGTTTTCCTTTCCGTTTCCATCCTTCATGCCCGGAATCCAAAAGATTTTACCTGAGATGTTCCTCGAGAAAAGCGTTGGGACGATGCCCTAGGGTGGCCGAACCTTGGAAGGGCGCACCCTAGTGGGTGGCCGAACCATATGGGTAGGGGTGTTCAAACCTGTCGGTTTTATTCGGTTTATAGGGAAACCGAACCGTGATTCGAACCGTCCGGTTTCGGTGCAAATATGAACCTGTATCGGTACCGGTTCAAAAAACCGGTACATACCGGATATTCGGTGTTCCCGTTCCGGTAACTTGTATGGCATGGTCGGTAAACACCGAACCGAACCGCTTGTACCGCTAATTTAAATAAATTTTAAAAAAATAATATTAAAACAATAACTTGAAAGACCAAATCTTTAAGACTTTTTTGTCTAACCATGTAAAAATAACTTAAAAGACCTCCTCTAATTTATAGACATAGTTGGAAGACATGAGAAGGTATATTAGACAATGTGTGATACTTTTTTGTCTAACCATATAAAAGTAACTTGAAAGTCGCCTCAATTTATAGAATAGAGGTAAGACAAGAGAATGACAATACTAAACAATGT